>JAXQQM020086745.1:172500-237500 GCA_034641835.2 Pinus albicaulis | reverse complement strand
GCACGACTGTAATCTCCCAAGTTTACAGAACACGTGGTTTCCGTCGCACGGCACGGCGAAGAACCGCCCAAGCCTGGCGAACTTGGGGCTCCCATTTCACGGCGCGACGGAAACCGCTCCCCTGGTCCGTCTCCGAAACTTGGGGTTTCCACGCCTCGTCGCAGCAGAAGCCATCCAAATGCGGGGAAGGTTGGGTTTTGTAAGGCCCCAAGGCTTCATGAGGCGCGTTGGTGGTAACGGGCGTGCCCATTGGGTGTTCGGGCATCGTGCAACGTTACGGGCGAGCCGCCACACAGTAACCGCATGCGCACGGGTGTGTGGCGGCGAGCGGCACGGGCACGTCGCACATAGCCGGCGGTGGCATTTGAAAAAGCGACGTTACAGGCGAAACGTCACAGCGTAGCCGGAGTCATAGAACTGATGCACGAGTTGAGCGGCCAACGCTACACGAGTGGGCAGACAGCTGAACGATGGGGGTCGTCTCAGGTCGACCGAGTGACCCACGACACGCACATGATACGCATATTAATACGGCATGCGGATGACGGAGAAGTCATCCAACCAAAAATCAAGAAAGCATCTGAGTGTGAGCGCATTGGAGCACCATGACCTAAGCCAACAGCTCGTTGGTGAAGGAAACACGGCGGCGGTGAACGCAGGGCGAGCGCGGGTCGAGCCAGGTTGTTGACATGCAGGGCGTGCAGAATTCCTCCAAAGGGCATCCGCACCGCAGGATGGGTCGAGTCAGGCAGCGCGCAGGTCAATTCATGTGACATACATGCAGGGCGTGCGGAACTTCTCCGCAGGGTGTCCATAGTGTAAGGTCGGGTCGAGCAGGGCGTCCGCATGATCCGAGCTTCAATTCAGAGGTCATTCTGAAGGCATCGTGAGTCGGAATTGAGTGCCGAAAGTTGAAGCAGGTGCGTTTTGATGGGACGGAGCTAACCACATAGCTGGGGGAGCGGATTGGATAGATGGAGAGCTCGCGGGGAGGTCTGAAATCATTTGCAGTGCCGACCTGAGTGACACGACAGCACTTGGGCAGTTTTATGCAGGATATTCCCGAGGTGAATTCTAGTGTTGTAAACGATTGTTGTGGGCTAGTTAATGATTTTCAAGCATTGTAAGCTTGGAAAAAAAGTGACTTGCCTTGCCAAAGAGAAAAGGGGGTCTTTTGCTGGATTGGAACTTATACTCTATTTCGTATTTATGAAACATATTATCGGGCAGACCCATTATTAACTGGGAGTTGCCCCTCCCTTGTATGTATGGGCGTACACTGTGGATGTGATGATGATGTTCATGTTTTCCGCACATTGAAAGAACATTTGATTAACTAATTTAACAAGTGTTTCTAAAGGCGCAGTCTACATACTTGAGTATTACGAAAAGGAGAAGTACGGTAGTGCCGCACCCCGTCTATAGCACGGTTGAAAGGTCACCGAAGGTCTAGGGGCGTGACAGGTTTCCTCGCCCCGCCGTGACGACAGTCGCCCAACTGTGCGAAATGTAAGGTTTCCATGTCCCTGCTCAATGGACATCGTCCAATTATACGCCCACCACGACAGAAACCGCCCTTGTAAGACCCACGAGCCGAGGACGATGATGGAAGGCATTGGAAGCATTCAGTGGACATGCGACGAAGGACGAAAACCACGACGGAAGATTAGACGGGCGCGCCGACGGACGAAAACATCGTTCGGCTACTATGCAACGTTATCATGGTGACTGTGCGACGTTTAGGAGCGACGTGCATAAACGCGTCCAAAAATGGCCGTGTGTTGGCTTGGAGGTTTTATAGGCCGGCCGTGGTGGCAAGCCGAAGTTAAGGAGGAAATGCCACATCGTAACCAAGGCTTTATGGGCGTTTACTGGGTCGGCCTTATATGGGTCAAGCCCCACCCATGGAAGCAATGTGTGGGCAAAGGCACATACGAAAGGAGGACGTGTGATGGACGATAAAGGAAAGAAAGAAGGACATCAACATCTTGCTGATTCCACCATTGGCAAGCTAATGCTCGAGCCAGAGTGAAGGTCGAGGGCGGAGGGTGAACCCGCAGCAGGGAAACGGAGTCTGGGTCGAGTCGGGTAAAAACTCGTTCGACGTTCACCCGCAGGTCGAGTCGGGTTCCTTCCATAGGGCGCGTGCGGTGCAATGTTTAGTGCATGGTCGAGTTGGGTTCCTTCCGCAGGACGCGTGGAGAACAGTGTTTAGGGCGGGCGCGTTCAGGTCGAGTCGGGTTCATGCAGCGCACCCGTGTTCCGGACGCGCGGATCAGTGTTTGAAGGCACGAAGTTTGTTTAGTAGGGTCAGGTCGGGTCGGGTCGGGTCGAACGCGTTCAGGAAACACGTGCAGACCGTGACCCCAGTGACCCGCGTGCGGAAACGCGTTCATGGTGCCGAGGGCGTCTGTGACCCGAGTGACCCACTCGAACCAGAATTCGCGCAGACTTGAGAAACATGTTCTGAAAGGGAATTTTGGGGTTCCTTTGGATTTTTTTCACTGTTGGGAAGTTGTTAAGGCTAGACCCAGGTCCAAGCACATTTGGCAAGAAGCATAAATGGTTTATGGAGGCTTGGTTGTATAGTTATTGCAGATTGTACATATTTATTGAAGCATAATACTAGGCAGACTTATTAACGAGATTTTCCCCTCCCTTGAATGTATGGGCGTTCATGTGTTTTGATATTGATGTTTATTGCTGTTTTATTTCCGCACAGGAGCACTTTGGAAGATTAATTAAACAAGTGTTGAGTTAGGCGTAGTCTACTTATTGAGTATTTGAAAAGAGAAAAATAAGGTAGTGCCGCACCCGTCTATAGAGCGGTTGGGAGACTACCACAGGTATAAGGGCGTGACGGTTGGTATCAGAGCTACATTTTTGTGGCTTTATTATTATTATTATTATTATTATTGAGCAGGGATACCGTTGCAGCGTTGCAGGTGGTATTGAAGCTTGATGGATGAGTTTGTTTCATTTGAAATGAACTTCAAAGAAATTAAAGAGAAGTCGAAGGAAGTGGAAAAGGAGTTTGATGAGGCGAGTCGGACCATTGATACATTGTGCAAGAGGAGGACATCTGGCATGAGAAAAGATGAAATGTTTCGACTTATGAAGAAAGTGAGAATTCTCCGAGCAGAAATGGACAAGATGGAAGAAGAGCGAAGGAAGTTAATTGATAAGCTTCTCAAGCTTAGAGACCTTGGAAAGATGAAGCATGGTGGCATGAAGCCCACTGTGGGCGAACCAAAGGATGTTGTAGATGTGATTGAAGTCAAGGAAGAAGCTGATGAACAAGTTGGACCGGGACCAAGCACATTACAAGCATTGATGGTGGACGATTCTCACAAGGATGTTGCAGATGTGGTAGAAGTCGAGGACGAACTTGATGAACAGGTTGGACCAGGGCCAAGCACATCACAAGCATCGGTGATGGATGATTCTGGGGAGGATGTTGAGGATGTGGATATGATCGAGGAAGAACTCATGGAACAAGTTGAACCTGGACCAAGCACATTGCAGGCATTGGGGGATGAACCACATGAAAATTTTGCAGAAGTGACAATGATCGAGGAGGAACTTTATGAGCAGGCGGTACCCGGATCGGAAGCATTGCAGACATTGATGAGGACGGAGGACACTCGCTTAGAGATTCTTCATGAAGACATGGCTCGTGTTTCAATTGAGCATCTGGGAGATGGACCGTATGCAGGGATGGGAAAGAAGATGACTTCTTTTCCAATACCATGGAGGAACTTTCCTCGGATGACTATGATGGAACCTTGTACATTGGAGAAGCAAGGGGAGCATTTCTTGTTGTAGGCCTTGATAGGGAAATTTGTGACCTCGCTCTAGTAGGTTCAAATTCCCGTGACAAAGGTGGAACTTGATGATCTCTGTGATAGATACGGGTCATGCTTAGCCACATGGAAACTGGCTAGGTGCCCGGCATGACTCATGGACTGCCTTGGTGGTAGGGCACATTGTCTGGGTAGACTTCTTCATGGCTTACAACCAAGAAGGAACTCTTGGTGCACCTTTAGCGGGGAGAAGCCTTGGAGGAAGTACCCATGATGATGATGGTAGAAGTGACCGAGGGCACTTAGCCTGTACACTATACACATGATGGTGACTGGGGTTGAGGCGAGTCTACTCTTGATGGACACATGGGCAACCAAAGTCATGTACATTGACACGAGGGCATGGTGGGACATTATGTGGAGACATTATGCAGGTGCACTTACTGGGTGCCCACTTATGAGCATCATGGAGGAGTGTCAAGAAGGAATATGCTGAGCATGATCGATTGTTGGTGCTACATGGAGATCTTTTATAGATGGGCTGATGGACGTTGTTCACTTTGAGCAACAAGACATTGGTTGGATGAGAAACCTACGAGCACATTCATATGACTTGCAGGGTGAGAACAACTTGTGGTGGCACTCGTGGGCAATACAAGTATGCTTGCCAACGCTTTGGATAGGATGATGCGTGGGAGTTCAGGATGGATTTTCATTCATTGGAGGCTTCACACTACAATGATCTTGCAGTATCTGGTTCACTGAGGAACTAAGATCGAGACTAGTCTTGATTTTGATGCACTATGGGATGCATACCTTCAAGCAGGGAAACACGTTCGGTTGGGTCGGGTCGCGTGAGGGCGCCCAAGGAAATGCGTTCGGGTCGGGTCGTGTGAGGGTGGCCGTATAAAAAATGCTAAGTTGTGACCGCCCGCATGCCTTGTGCACGTTCGTGTGGCCAGTTTCTGATTTGCTCCCTTGTGCCTTCGTTCGCGCGGATCGGGTCGGGTCGTGCCGTGCGAGGGGGGCCGTATAAAAAATGCTAAGTTGTGACTGCTCCTGTGCCTTATGCACGTTCGTGCAACCCATTTTCCGTTTGCTCCCTTGTGCCTTCATTCGTTCGGGCGGGTCGAGTCATGCCGTGTGAGGGCGCCCAAGGAAACGCGTTCGGGTCGGGTCGTGTGAGGGAGGCCGTATAAAAAATGCTAAGTTGTGACCGCCCCTGTGCCTTGTGCACGTTCGTGCGACCCGATTGCCGTTTGTTTCTTTGTGCCTTTTTTAGGGCGGGTCAGGTCGTGCCGTGTGAGGGCGCCCAAGGAAACGCGTTCGGGTCGGGTTGTGTGAGGGAGGCCGTATCGAAAATGCTAAGTTGTGACCGCCCGTGTGCCTAGTTGTCACGCCCCTATACCTTCAGTGTCTTTCAACCACGCTATAGACGGGTGCGGCACTACCGTACTTTTTTATTTTTCCAAATACTCAAGTATATAGACTACGCCTTTAGCAACACTTGTTAGTTATTAACCAAATGTTCTCTTGATATGCGGAAATAAACATAAACATCATTATCAATCCACAAGTATGCTCATACATACAAGGGAGGGGCAATTCCCTGTTAATAATGATAAATATGAGATACTAAGTTCCAATCCAGCAGAAGCCACTTCTGCTCCTTGGCAAGGAAAGTTAGCCTTTTGACCAAGCTCTAAGGCTTGTCAACCATCAAACTAGCCTACAGCAATCATTTACAATCATCATAATTAACCTTGGGAATATCCTGCACAAAACTGCCAAAGTGCTGCCGGGTCACTCGAATCGGCACTACAAATCAGTTTAGACCGTCCCTCGAGCTCCCTGTGTGTCCAATCTGCTTCCCAACTGTACGTTTAGATGTGTCCCGTCAATACGCACATTCTGCAATTTACGGCACTCAATTCCGACTCCGGACGCTCCCGGAATGGCTTCCGCACTGTCGTGCAGTTCGTGCGGAGGCACCCAGTTGTGGGTCACACGACTCGCCCAGCGAAACGCATTCGAGTCGGGTCGGGCGCGTCGGGTTGAGCGCTTGGGCAAAGGCGTTCGGGTCGGGTCGTTGGGCCAAGGGCGTGGGTATCGGTTGCTAGGTTGCGACCTTGGTGCCTTGTGCACGTCAGCATTTCCAGGTTGCGGTTGCTCCATGTGCGTACGTTCGGTCGGGCGGGCCGTGTGTGCCGAGTGAGCGTCCGTACGGGTCGGGCCGTTTGGTCGGAAGCGCAGGTGTGGTTGCTAAGTTGTGTGCTTCCGGGTGCCTTGTGCACGTACGGGCGGCCGTTGGGTTGCTCCCATGTGCGTCCGTTTGGTCGTGCGAGGTAGCGTCCGTGCGATTCGGGTCGTTTGGTGCGTCGCGGGTGGCGGCGTCCAGATTCGGCTCGGGTCGGATCGTTCCCCGGCCCAAGGCGTCCCGTTCGGGTCGAATCGGTCGTTTGTTAAAGACGTCCGTTCGGGTCGGGCTGGGTCGTTAGCACCCAAAGCGTCCAGGTCGGGTCGGAGTCGGGTCGGGTCGTTTGGTCGTCTTAGAAATCGAAACATCCAGGTCGGGTCGGGTCGGGTGAGCGTCCCGGGTCGGGTGCGGTCGGGTCGGGTCGGGTCGACGTCCGTTCGAGGTCGGGTCGAGGTCGGGTGGATTTGATCGTGCCAAGGTGAGAACATCCCAGGTCGGGTCGGGTCGGGTGGGCGACCGTTCGGGTCGGGTCGGGTGGGCGTCCAGGTCGGGTCGTCTTCGGTACGGCGATCGTTCGGGTCGGGTCGAGGTCGTTCGGTCCGCGTGCAGGTGTGAGCGTCCCTTCGGGTCGGGTCGAGTCGGGTCGTTCGGCTTCGGCGTGTCCGTTCGGAGTGAGCGTCTTAGGAGTGAGCGTCGTTGTTCGGGTCGGGTCGGGTCGTTTGGCCGGCGCCCATGTCGGTTGCTAAAGTCGTGGCCGAATTGCCTTGTTGTCCAGGGCGCTTGCGTTCTTAGTTGCTCCCATGTGCGTCCCGGTTGGTCTTAGGAGTGAGGGCGTCCGTTCGGGTCGGGGTCGTTCGGTCGTGCGGGGTGAGGGCGTCGGGTCGGGTCGGGTCGTTTGGTCGTCTTAGGGTGAGCGTCCCGTTCGGAGTGGCGTGCGGGCGAGCGTCCGTTCGGGTCGAGTCGGGTCGTTCCCCGCGCGGCGCCCCGTGTCAGAATTTGCTAAGTTGTGTTGCTTAGGGTGCCCAACAGCACGTCCCAGGGTCGCTTGGAATTCTTGGGTGCTCCCATGTGCGTCCGGGTTCGGGTCGGGTCGTTCGGTCGTCTTAGGAGTAGAGAAGCGTCCGTTCGGGTCGGGTCTTTCGGTCGTGCGAGTGAGAAACGTCCGTGCGGGTCGGGTCGTTTGATCGTGCCCGACACGATGGCATGCGTTCGGAGTGGTCGTCTTTGAGCGAGCATCGTTCGGAGTCGAGGTCGGGTCGTTTGGCCGAGGCGCCGTGTCTGTTGCTAAGTTGTGACACTTCGAATTGCCTTGTGCACGTCAAGGCTGACTTCCGTTGTCGTTGCTCCCATGTGCGCATCCGTTTGGTCGGGCGTGCGGGTGTCCTTAGGAGTGAAGACGTCTTTCGGGTGGGCGTCTTAGGGTGAGCGTCCCGTTCGGGTGGGCGTGCGGGTGAGGGCGTCCGTTCGGGTCGGGCGTTCGGTCGTGCGGGTGAGCGTCCGTTCGGGTGAGGTCATTTGGTCGTCTTCGAGTGAGGGCGTCCGTTCGGGTGGGCGTGCGAGCGAGGGCGTCCGTTCGGGTCGGGTCGGGTCGTTTAACCGTTATATCATTGCTAGTTGTGTGCTTAAGGTGTGTGCACGTCACGACCCGGCCGTTCGTTGCTCATGTCGTCCGTTAATTAAATCGTTCGGTGCGTGCGGGGTGAGGGCGTCCGTTCGGTTGGGTCGTTCGGTCGTCTTCGGGACGAAAGCGTCCGTGCGGGTGAGTCGTTTAATCGTGCGACGATCGCGTGCGTTCGGGTGGTCGTGCGCAAGGCAAGGCGTCCGTTCGGGTCGGGTGGTCGTTTGACGAAAGCGCCGTGTCATATTTGCTAAGTTGTGACATGGGGTGCCTTGTGCCGTCAAGGCGGCACTCATTGTCGTTCTTTCCCATGTCATCCGTTAGTCGACGTCTTAAATACGCGTCAGGTGGCTTGTCTATTCGGGTAAACGTCTGCAAAAAATAAGCGTCCGTTCGGAGTCGAGTCGTTCCAATCGTCACCGATGAAGCGTCCGTTCGGGTCGTGTCGTTTGGTCGTGCGGCACGATGGCGTCCGTTCGGGTGGGCGTGCGTGCGAAAGCGTCCGTTCGGGTCGGGTCGGATCGTTGTGCAAAGCGCCGTGTCATGTTTTACTAAGTTGTGACAGCAAGGTGCCAATGCAAGTGGCCAGAAGCCCGGTCCCTCGCCGTTCTTTCCCATGTGCGTACGTTTAGCCCGGAAGCGACGGGTTGGTTGCTCCCATGTGCGTCAGATTTAGCCAAGAGCGTCTTGAATGTCCATGTCGGGCGGGGGGCGTCTGTTCGGGTGGCGTGCGGTGAGGAAACGTCCCGGGTCGGAGTCGGGTCGTTCGATCGTCTTAGGGTGAGGAGCGTCCGTTCGTGTCGTGTCGTTTGGTCGTGCGGCACGATAACGCATCCGTTCGGGTCGTCTTGGGCAAGAAACATCGGGTCCCAGGCCAGGTCGAACACGGACACGAAAGCGCCGTGTCAGGTTGCTAAGTTAATAATAGTCAAGGTGCACGGTACACGTCAAGACGACTTGAATTACCATTTTCTCCCTGTGCGTCCGTTCGAATCGGGTCGTTCGGTACGTCTTCGAGTGAGCGTCCGTCGGGTCGGGTACGTTCGGTCGTGCGGGTGAGGGCGTCCATGTGCGGGTCGAGTCGTTTGGTCGTGCGGCACGATGGCGTCCTCGGGTGAAAGCGTCTTGACGAACGTCCGTTGGGGGTAGTCGGGTCGTTTGCTTAGACGCCTGTGTCATATTTGCTGGGGTGCTGGCGCCGAATTGCCTTGTGCACGTCGGGCGGCTTCCGTTGCTCTATGTGCGTCCGTTTGACCGAGCGTGCGCGTGTCGCGCGAGGTGAGGGCGTCCGTTCGGGTGTGCGTGTCGGGTGAGCGTCCGTTCGGGTCGGATCGTTCGGTCGTCTTGGGTGTGATTGCGCCGTTCGTGTCGTGTCGTTTGGTTGTGCGGCACGATGAGTCCCGTTCGTGTGGGCGTGCGGGTACAGAAGCGTCCATTCGTGTCGGGTCGGGTACGTTTGGCCGAGCGCCCAGGTGTCATATTTGCTGAAGACAGCGACCGCCGGGTGCCTTGTGCACGTCCGGCGGTCGGTCTGGTTGCTCCCATGTGCGTTCGTTTGGTCGGCGTGCGTGTCGCGCGGGTGAGGGCGTCGTTCGAGGTGGCGTGCCGAGTGAGCGTTCGTTCGGGTCGGGTCGTTCGATGGGCTCGTGTCGGGTGAGGGCCTCCATTCGTGCGGCACGATGGCGGCTCCGTTCCCGGGTGCGTGGCCGTGCGAGGGGCTGTCCGTTCGGGTCGTTTGGCTGAGGGCGCCCAGGTGTCGGTTGCTAAGTTGTGACCACCCGGGTGCCTTGTGCTGCCGTCAAGGTCGCTTGGATTAGTTTGCTCCCATGTGCGACGGGTCGGAGTGAGCGCGTGCGTGTCGTGTCGTGGGGTGAGGAAGTCCGTTCGGGTCGGAGTGGTTGGCCGGGGGCGCCCGTGTCACATTTACTAAGTTGTGACCGCGCGCGCGCGTGCACGTGCGAGCGACCCGTTCCGTTTTCTCCATGTGCGTCGGGTCCCCAGTCGTCTGTGTCGTGTCGACGTGCGGGTAAGCGTCCGTTCGGGCGGGTCGTGTGGCAAAAGCGCCGTGTCGGTTGCTAAGTTGTGTGCTTAGGGTGGTTTGTCTGTCCGGCCGGCCCGTTGTCGTTCGCTCCCATGTGCGTGCGTTTGGGTGGTAGCAGGTATCGTCTTAGGGTCGAAGAGCGACTCCGTTCGGGTGGCGATGCTACAGTAAGGTCTTGGATTCGGGTGGGGTCGTTTGGCAAGGGTGCACGTGTCGGTTGTAAGTTGTGGCCACTTCGGGTACCTTGTGCACGTTCGAACGACTTCGTTCTGGGTCGCTCCCCATCGTCGTTCGAGTGAGCGTGCGTGTCGTGCGGGTGAAGACGTCCCGAATTCGGGTCGGGTCGTTTGGTAGCGCAGTGTCGGTTATGGTTGTGACGCGGTGCCTTCGTGCCGTCAAGACGGTCACCGTTGTCGTTTGCTCACATGTACGTTCGTTCGGGTCGGGCGTCTTGGGTGTCGCGCCGGGTGATGGCGGTCGTTCGGTGGGCGTCTTCGGGTGAGCGCTCCGTTCGAGTCGGGTCGTTTGGCAAGAAAGCCGCCGTGTCGGATTTGCTAAGTTGTAATACTTGGGGTGCCTTGTGCACGTCGGGCGGCCGGGTGCCGTTTGCTCCCATGTGCGTCCGTTCGGGTGGGCGTCGTATTTGCCGGTGAGGGCGTTCGTTCGGAATCGGAGTCGTTTGGTTGTCTTTGAGTGAGGGCGTCGTTCGGGTCGGGTCGTTTGGCCCCGCAGTAGCACAATGCCATATTTGCTAAGTTGTGACCGCCGGGTGCCTTTGTGCACGTTCGGGCGGCTTGGTTGCCTTTGCTCCCATGTGCGTCGGGTTCGGCGGGGCCCTTCGTGTCGCGCCGGGTGAGGGCGCACGGACGGGTGCGTTCGGGTCGCCTTTGTTTTGTCCCAGGGTGCGCTTATCGGTTGCTTTTCGTTAATGAAGGTGGGTTGTGACTAATTGAGGTTGTTTTGCTCGGTTGCACGAAGAAGATGGCCTTGGGTCATGCAGCCAGGGTCGTCGACTTTCTTCTCTCCATCACCACTCGGTAGCATATGAGCGATCAATGTTGGCCATGCTTGTCCTTGGGGCATGTTTGAGCAGTCTCCCGTCCACTGCGATTTTCTAGCATTTGGATGGGGTTGTTGTGTGTGGCTCTTTAACGAGATGAGCGGCCGCCCTGGCGGCATTGTTGAAATCGGCTCTCCGTGCTTTCTACAGCATTGCCTTGGTTTGCACATTTTGCTTTGTTGAAATCGGCGTTTTGTTATGTCGCTCGTTGGCTCCGTCGATGTCGGCTCTTCTCTATATTGTTCTTCTCCTCCCTTTTGCTTGCTTGTTGGGGGAGGGGTTAGATTTCGTGTGAAAGGTGGGTTGTGCTTGAGTTGCTTGTTCGGGTGTGCATGAAGAGTGGCCTTGGGTCATTTGTAGGGTCGTCGACTCTCATCTTCTCTCCATCCCCACTCGGTAGCGCATGAGCGATGACGGTATGCTTGTCCACCGGAGGCATATGTGAAAAGAGTTGCCCTTCGCATTCTGTGTTCTCGGAGTTTGATGAGCTCGCTCTGTGTGGCTCCTTGAGACAGGCGGCGGTCACCTATGTCGCTCTCGTGCCCCTTGCTCACTCGTTGGCTCACGTCGATGTTGGCTCTTCGCTATATTGTTCACCTCCTCCTTTTTGGTGGGTTGGAGAGGGTGGGCTTTTGTCTCGTTGGCTTCGTGAAATCGGCTCCTCGCTGTATTGTTCACCCCCTCCTCCAGCTTTTGGTGGGGGGAGGGGTTGGATTTTGATGTGAAAGGTGGGTTGTTAGCGAGTTTCTTGTTCGGGTGTGCACGAAGAATGGCCTTGGGTCATTTGTAGGGTCGTCGACATCCATCCCCACTCGGTAGCGCATGAGCGGTAATGTTGGCCATGCTTGTCACAGGAGGCATATGTGAAAAGAGTTGCCCTTAGCGCTCTTGTGTCCTTAGAGTTGGATGAGGTCGCTGCGCGTAGCTCCTTGTGACAGCGGCCGTGCTTTATGTCGCTCTCGTGCCCCTTGCTCGCTCGTTGGCTCATCGATGGCTAAATATCGCTGTAATTGTTCACCTCCTCCCTTTTTGGTGGGTTGGAGAGGTGGGATTTTATCTCGTTGGCTTCGTGAAATCGGCTCCTCGCTATATTGTTCACCTCCTCCCCTTTTGGTGGGGGGAGGGGTTGGAATTTCGTGTGAAAGGTGGGTTGTGCTTGAGTTGCTTGTTCGGGTGTGCACCGAAGAGTGGCCTTGGGTCATTTGTAGGGTCGTCGACATCCATCCCCACTCGGTAGCGCATGAGCGGTAATGTTGGCCATGCTTGTCTGCAGGAGGCATATGTGAAAAGAGTTGCCCTTCCTCTCTGTGTTCTCGGAGTTGGATGAGCTCGCTCTGTGTGGCTCCTTGAGACAGCTGGCCCCGGTCGCCTATGTCGCTCTCGTGCCCCTTGCTCGCTCGGTGGCGCCAATGAATGGCCCCGACTCTTGACTATGTTGTTCACCTCCTCCCTTTGGTGGGTTGGAGAGGGTGGGCTTTTGTCTCGTTGGCTTCGTGAAATCGGCTCCTCGCTATGGTGTTCACCTCCTCCTTTTGGTGGGGGAGGGTTGGATTTTCGTGTGAAAGGTGGGTTGGTAAGCCGGGTGCTTGTTCGGGTACACGAAGAGTGGCCTTAGGTCATTTGTAGGGTCGTCGACATCCATCCCCACTCGGTAGCGCATGAGCGGTAATGTTGGCCATGCTTGTCCTGGGGCCATACTGCGGAGCTTGCCCATACACTCCTCGTATTGTCCTGAGGTTGGATGAGGTCGCTGCAGCCAATGGCTCCTTGAGACAGGCGGCGGTCGCCTATGTCGCTCTCTCGTGCCCCTTGCTCGCTCGTTGGCTCCGTCGATGTTGGCTCTTCGCTATATTGTTCACCTCCTCCTTTTGGTGGGTTGGAGAGGTGGGCTTTTGTCTCGTTTGGCTTCGTGAAATCGGCTCCTCGCTATATTGTTCCACCTCCTCCCTTTTGGTGGGGGAGGGGTTGGATTTTCGTGTGAAAGGTGGGTTAGTAGCGAGTTGCTTGTTCGGGTGTGCTGAAGAGTGGCCTTGGATCATTTGTAGGGTCGTCGACATCCATCCCACTCGGTAGCGCATGAGCGGTAATGTTGGCCATGCTTGTCTGAGAGCATATGTGAAAAGAGTTGCCCTTCAGCTCTGTGTCCTCGGAAGTTGGATAGGAGTCGCTCTGTGTGGCTCCTTGTGACAGGCGGCGGTCGCCTATGTCGCTCTCGTGCCCCTTGCTCGCTCGTTGGCTCGTCGATGTTGGCTCTTCGCTATATTGTTCACCTCCTCCCTTTTGGTGGGTTGGAGAGGTGGGATTTTGTCTCGTTGGCTTCGTGAAATCGGCTCCTCGCTATATTGTTCACCTCCTCCCCTTTTGGTCGGGGGAGGGGTTGGATTTTCGTGTGAAAGGTGGGTTATTAGCCAGGTTGCTTGTTCGGGTGTGTGCACGAAGGAGTGACGCTTGGGTCATTTGCTTTCAGGGTCAATGCGGCAATGCATCCCCACTCGGTAGCGCATGAGCGGTAATGTTGGCCATGCTTGTCTGCAGGAGGCATATGTGAAAGAGTTGCCCTTTTCCCAGCTCTGTGTCCTCGGAAGTTGGATGAGGTCGCTCTGTGTGGCTCCTTGTGACCTTGGCGGGCCGTGTATATGTCGCTCTCGTGCCCCTTGCTCGCTCGTTGGCTCCCGTCGATGTTGGCTCTTCGCTATATTGTTCACACTCCTCCCTTTTTGGTGGGTTGGAGAGGTGGGCTTTTGTCTCGTTTGGCTTCGTGAAATCGGCTCCTCGCTATATTGTTCACCTCCTCCCCTTTTGGTGGGGGAGGGGTTGGATTTTCGTGTGAAAGGTGGGTTGATGGCGAGTTGCTTGTTCGGGTGTGCACAGTGGCCTTAGGTCATTTGTAGGGTCGTCGACATCCATCCCCACTCGGTAGCGCATGATCGGTAATGTTGGCCATGCTTGTCTGGGAGGCATATGTGAAAAGAGTTGCCCTTCGCTCTGTGTTTTCGAGTTGGATGAGGTCGCTCTTTGTCATGACTATGAGACAAGCAGCGATTCATCCTCTTGATCTAGTACCCCTTGCTCGCTCGTTAGCTCAGTGATGTTGGCTCTTCGCTATATTGTTCACCTCCTACCTTTTTTGATGAAGGTTGGAGAGGTGGGCTTTTGTCTCGTTGGCTTCGTTAAATCGGCTCCTCGCTATATTGTTCCTCCTCCCCTTTTGGTGGGGGGAGGGGTTGGATTTTCGTGTGAAAGGTGTGTTGTTAATTGAGTTTCTTGTCGGGTGTGCCTGAAGAATGGCCTTGGGTCATTTGTAGGGTGGTCGACATTCATATTCTCTCCATCCCCACTCGGTAGCACATGAGCGGTAATGTTGGCCATGCTCGTCCTTGGAGGCATATGCTGAACAATTCCCTCTTCGCTCTGCGTGTTCTCGGAATTGGATGGGTTTTTGTGTGTGGCTCCTTGGGGCAATTTGTCCTCTTCATTGTTTGGCTCTTTACGGTGCGGTTTCTTGTATTGTATCTTTCTATGTCGACCTTGTGGGTTGAGATGCATACGTTTAAGAGGAATGTGGAGGGTTTTCGGCCCAGCAAGCTTCCCCTCTGCCAGCTTGCCTCCATTGATGTAGGAGCGGGGTTCTCCTTGTTGTAAAATTAAGGTTTGGAATTCCTTTTAGAGTGCACGTTGTTTGTGCAAATTTGGCTTTGAGGTCTTGATAGATGTGGTGGCCCATTTGTTTGCTCGAGTGGTCGGAATTTTTTTCCTTGCATCTTGCGTGCATCGTAGGATTATGCGGCTTGGAATGTTGAGACACGAGTGATGGGCATTTCTTGTTTTGTTGATCGCTCATGCGATTGTGTGGTCTGCTGAGGATGAGGCTTGCTAGGTTGATGGCGGGGGCTATGCTCTGGAAGGAGGACTTGAGGGGTGGAGGCAGCTTGGAGGCCTCCCTCCTCTGTGTGGAGGTGGGCTGAGGTGAGAAGTTTCAGCCTGTCAGTTTCGTAAGTCGGTAGGGCAATCTCCCGGAGTTGCTTGTATAGGGAGTGTGTGGGGTGCGGGGGCACTTTGATCCCTCTCTTGTTCGGATATGTTCATGCCTTTTGTAGCGAGCCTCTTGATATGCATTCATTTTTTCCTCTGCCTTCGCATCGAGGTTGCCCTAGGCGATCAAGCGATCGAGGTCCGTTCTTTTGCTATCCGGGTGGACTCCTAGGTGGTCTCGGTGCGGGGTGGAGAAGGAGGGTTGGAGGGGAATTTTTAAGGGCTCTTGCGGAATGGTCGTTCTTGTTTTATTTCGATCCTTTTGCATCGAGGGGTGGCAGAAGCTCAAAACGATTGAGGTCCCGCATTGCTGGCGGCCAGGGTGGACTCCTAGGTGGCCTTGGTGCGGGGCGGGGTGGGTCGGGGTGGCATTTCTAATAGAGGTAGTCGACTTGGTCATTCTCCTTCTACATCCTTCTTTTCCTTTGCGGTGAGGTTGCGCGAGGGGCAATCAAGTGATCGAGGTCGGCTAACAATGGGTGGACTCTAGTGGCCTCGGCTGGCTTTGGGCGGGAAGGGTTGCGAGAATTTTTTTAAGAGACGTCGTGGGGTCGGTTGCTCTCCCTTTATTTACTTTGCTTTCGCATCGAGGTCGCCGCGAGGGGCGCGGGTGATCGAGGGTCCATCATTCTTCTTTGTTCGGGTGGACTCCTAGGTGGCCTTGGTGCGGGGCGGGGATGGTTGGGGAGCGTTTGAGATAGAGAGAAGAGGGTGTGCGGTTGGTCGTTCTCCATTTGTTTGTCTTTGCATCGGGGTCGCGCGAGCTGTCCGGGAATCCCTTTGTTACTTGTGTCGGAGTGGACTCCTAGGTGGCCTTGGTGCGAGGTGGGGAGGGTTTGGCGGGGCATTTCTAAGAGAGTCTTGTTCTTGTTTTCTCCCCTTTGTCCATTCATTGTGTTTGTGTCGTGGGTGATAAGGCTTTTGCCATCCTTGCGGTTGGGGGGTGGTTACCAACTCCTAGGCAGGCTCTCGGTGCAATGTGACCGTAGGTTGACCACATTTTTTCGGTTTTGTGGATCTTGCATCCATCATCCATCCATTGATGTCTTGCATGTCCTTGGCATGTAGTGTTAGTAGTGAGCTCCTAATCCCTTCTTGGGGATGCAGAGAGTCTGATATAAAACTGCATGGATATGTTGACCTCTCCTTGACTTGATGGGTGTTCGGAGTTGGCTCTGTGTGAAAGAACTTTGGAGAAATGCCCTTTGAAGTGGGGTGCTACACAGTTGATCTGCCGGTAGTCATGCTTGTCTCGGAATTAAGCCATGCATGTCTAAGTATGAACTAATTCGGGCTTGTGGCTAACGGATAGCTCATTAAATCGATTATAGTTTTTTTGATGGTACCATACTACTCGGACCATAGTAGTAATTCTAGAGCTAATACGTGCACCAAGTCTAGACTCTTTGGAAGGGATGAATTTTTTTTTTAGATAAAAGGCGAGGCGCGGGCCACACGCCTTCTCGGTGAATCATGATAACTCGACGGATCGCACGGCCCTTGTGCGCGTGCTTCATTCAAATTTACGCCCTATCAACTTTCGATGGTAGGATAGAATATACATGACAGTGTGGGTGACAGAGAATTGGTTCGATTGCGGAGAGGGAGCACAGAAACGGCTACCACATCAAGGAAGGCGACGGTACATAGGTACGATCGACATGGGGAGTAGTGACAATAAATAACAATGTTTGGGCTCATCGAGTACAGTAGTGGAATAGTACAATCTAAATCCCTTAACGAGGATCCATTGGAGAACAAGTACGGTGCCCGGCCCAGTAGCGGTAATTCTAGCTCCAATAGCGTATATTTAAGTTGTTGCGATTAAAAAGCTCGTAGTTGGATCTTGGGTCGTAAAGGTCGGTCCGCCTACTCGGTGTGCCACTGCCCTTGGCGAGTCCCTTTTGTCGGCGGCGTGCTCTGGCCTTAGCCCAGGTGATTAGCTGACTCCGTATTGTTACTTTGAAAAAATTAGAGTGCTCGGCAAGCTTATACTCTGAATACATTAGCATGGAATAACGTGATAGGAGTACGTCCCTGTGTGTTGGCCTTCGGGGCCAGGAGTAATGATTAATAGGGACTGTCGGGGCATTCGTATTTCATTGTCGGTGAAATTCTTGGATTTATGAAAGACGGACCCTTGCGAAAGCATTTGCCAAGGATGTTTTCGTGTCCCGAACGAAAGTTGGGGGCTCGAAGACGATCGGATGCGAATCCTAGTCTCAACATAAATGATGCAGGCAGGGATCGGCGGATGTTGCCCTACAGGACTCATGGGCACATACATCCAGTGTTTGGGTTACGAAGTATGGTCGCAAGGCAGAAACTTAAAGGTGACGGAAGGGCACCACCGAGTGGAGCACAACGGCTTAATTTGACTCGGCACGGAAACTTACCGAGTCCGGACAGTAAGGATTGGCTTGATTGAGAGCTCTTTCTTGATTCTATGGGTGGTCGAAGATTGCATGTAGTTCTTAGTTGGTGGAGCGATTTTTCGGTTAATTAAGATGCTGGAAGCAGAGACCTCGGTACACTTCTTCGCTCGGGGTTCCCCTTCGCGACCGGCTTCTTAGAGGGACTATGGCGGGCTGGGCCATGGAATTTTGAGGCAATAACGGGTACGCGATGCCCTTAGATGTTACGCAGGCCGCACGCGCGCGCCACAACGATGCGGCCAACGAGTTTTCTTCTGGTTCGAGAGCATCGGGAAATCTTCTCAAATTGCATCGTGATGGGGATAGACCATTGCAATTATTGGTCTTCAACGAGGAATTCCTACTAAGCGCGTGTCATCGGCTTCCGTGTTGACTACGTCCCCGCCCTTTTTACACCTTGCTTGAAGTCGCTCCTCTGGAGTTGAATGATCTAGGTGGAGTGTTCGGATTGCGTCGACGACGGTGGTTCGCCGGTTGTCGACGTCGTGAGAAGTTCATTGAACCTTATCATTTAGAGGAAAGGAGAAGTCATGGCTGCGATTCTGCGTGGAGGTGAACTTTGCGGTAGGATCATTGATAGCGGGGTTGTTTTGTTTTTTCGTTTGGGTTGTGTGTGGGTTTTCGATTGTATGTAATCTAGGAACGTGTGGTGTGTCTCTAGGTGAGCGGGGTTTTGATGCTTTGTCGGGGTGGTGCCTCTTTGCGAAAGAGACTGCCAACATTTTTAGTTGCTATCTTGAGTTCACGCTTGTTGTTTCGTGCACTTGCAAGCGATGCTTGTGCTTGTCCCATCCTTTTGTTATTATTTCCCCTAATGTGTTTTTTGTATGGGGTTGAAGCTCGTTGCCGGGCCCCTCTCCAACGGTACGGTCGGCGGGGCATAGTTTGCGGTCGAGGTGCTTTGGAAACACGATGGAAAAATTCATACTCGTTCGTAGCGGCGGTGCTCTCTTGTCCTTTGTTCGTTGGAAGATGTGGGCCTCCATAGTTGGTTCTCTCCAAGGCGACGGCGGTGGTTTATGTGTTTTGCTTGGGCGAGCCTTTTGTTGGTGGTTGGGTCAAAGGGAGTGGTTTCGCGTGCGCTTCCTACCTCAACCCCCGCTCGCGAGGGAAAATGTCGGGGTGGGGTCAAATATGGGATGGATGAAGAGCGCGGAGCGATCCGTTGGGCCCCAGCCCACCCTAGTCCTCTCGATTGTTCCTTGACATGCCCTCGCGGAAGGGTTGGGTCTGGGTATTAGAAATAGCCCTCCCTTGGTTCGACTCCCATCAAAATTGCAAGTTTCCTTGTCAATGGGCACGAGGTAGCATTCTTTTCTCGTCCCCCTTTGGTGTCGAGGGAATTCCTCGTCCTTTCTTGAGCCACTCCCCCTTCGATAGGAAGCGAGTTATGATGTCCTAGTCCTCACCATTTGGATTGTGGGTTTTTTTTTGCGCGACTTGGTCATTTCTTGGATTGTTGCAATAGCGTTGTGGTGTGTCGCTTTGGGGGCTTCCCGCTCACTGCAGTTGTGACGTTGCACGTCGGCGTATTTGGCCCTGGGCTTTATCCGGCGTTAGTGTCGACTGCGATAACTCCTCTTTGGAGTTTCGGTTGTTTGGGCCTTGAATTTTTCTTTGGAAGGTTGTCGGGTGTCATGTACACGGAGGGGTGCGATAGCGGGGTGGGTTTGCTATTGTGCATTTTTTAGTAAAGGCTTCACTGTGTGGGTTGGGGGTTAGTTTACCTCTCGGTAGTAACGTGCTCTAGGCACTTGTCTCGTCGGGGCCCTCGGCTTTTCCGGTGGTCGAGGTTTAGGTTGTGGCTGTCTGCGCTTGGTTGTTTGATTGCGCTTGTTATGTCGTGCGGATAGAAAGGATGTTGCGTCGCAATGTAGTATGTGGAAGGGTGCGAAAGCATTAGGATGCTTTTGATTGGGTGCCTTGTTTTCATTCTTTTTGGTTAAGCCAACGTCCCCTCGCGCGGCTGTGGACCTCTGTTTTTCTAGCTAGCGTTGCTTGAAATTTGGCCCCCTTTCTCTCAAATTGGATTTTTGTCGCGAGTGTTATGGAGGGTAATGCTTGGTTTTTCTTTCTTGCTTGTTATGGAGGGTAATGCTTGGTAATACGAGGCGTTGTCGGCGAGTCGGGTTGTTTGGGAATGCAGCCCTAATTGGGTGGTAAATTCCGTCCAAGGCTAAATACGGAGGCGGCGAGAGGCCAGGTAAGCGGTGCGTCTGGCGAGAAGATGAAAAGGACTTTGAAAAGGGGATTAAAGAGTGCTTATGATGCCGGGAGGGAAGCGGATGGAGGCTGTCGATGCGTCTCGGTCGGATGTGGAACGGCTCGGGGTGGTCGGCGGCTCGACTTGAGTTGCAAACCAGCACGGGGCTGCTGCATCGTCACAAGCATGGGTGGAGTCACAGCACATCGGTTTGCGGTGCGGTGTTCGAGGGGACGAGCGCGCGCCCTTGTGGCGGAGCGTGTGCCTTTGCGCGCTCGTGGTGTTGGTTGGCGGGCTTTCCATTCGGCCGTCTTGAAACACGGACCAAGGAGTCTAACATGTGTGCGAGTCGGCGGGTTTGAAAACTGCCGAGGCGCGGGGAAAGGCCGGCAGGCGAGATCCCCTCTTTGCGGGGGGTGCATCATCGTAGGCCTTGAGCTTATGCGAAGGGTTTGAGTGCGAAACACATATTCCAGGACCGAAAGATGGTGAACTATGCTGAGCGGGGGGCGAAGCCGAGGAGAAACTGCGAGGTGAGCTCGTAGCGTGCGCGTGCAAATCGTTCGGTGACTTGGGTATAGAGAGCGAAAGACTAATCGAGCCATCTAGTAAGTGGTTTCCTCAGAAGTTTCCTCGGAATCGTGTTTGGAGCTCACGCGCGAGTTTTATCGGGTAAAGCAAATGATTAGAGGCATCGGGGGCGTAACGCCTCGAAGCTGCCTCAAACTTTAAATAGGTAAGAGGGTGCGAGCGCTCCGTGGGCGTGCCAGCATGGAATCGAGAGCTCCAAGTGGGCCATTTTTGGTAAGAGGCGGCGATGCGGGATGTGAGCAAGAAAGTTGAGTTACGGTGTCGAGTGCGCGCTAACTGGATACAAGGTATTGGACCCGATTAAGACGACGGGACGGTGGTCATGGAAGTCCAAGCCAGCTAAGGAGTGTGTAACAAATCACCTCGCCGAGATCAACTAGCCGTGGATGGCGAAGAAGCGCGCAACTTTATACTCGGCCCCGTCGAACAGTGCACGGCTTCGATGAGTAGGAGGGACGCGGGGGTCGTTCGAAGGCCTCGGGCGTGAGAGGCTTGGGTGGATCGGCCCACGGTGCGGTCTTGGTGGTAATGTGAATATTCAAAATGAGAACTTTGAGGGCGAAGTGGAAAGGTTCCATGTGAACGGCCTTGGACATGGGTTAGTCGATCCTAAGAGATGGGGAAGCCTTGTATCAAGGGTGCCTCTGCACGAGCATCGAGGGGAATCGGGTTGGCTATTCCGAACGGGACATGGCGGCGGGCGCGGCGTTAGGAAATCGGAGATGTCGTCGGGGCCCGAGAAGAAGTTGCTTTTCTTTCCCTTGGCTGCCCACCACGGAGATCGGTTCACCGGAGATAGGTCCGGCGGTTGGAAGAGCACGCACGTCTTGCGGTGTAGGTGCGCCCTCGGCGGCCTTGAAAATTTGGAGGGCCAGAGTACGCGTTCATGCCGGTCGTACTCATAACGCATCGGGTCTCCAAGGTGAACGCGGCCTACGGTCGATAGAACAATGTGAGTAAGGGAAGTCGGCAAAACGGATGCGTAACTTGGGAAAAGGATTGGCTGCGAGGGGTGGGCCCTGAGGTCTCGCCCTCGGCTCGTGGGGTAATGGGCGATCTTCACGAGCTTCTCTCGCGGCGAAGGCGGCGATCGCGTGCGCGATTGAGCTACGGGCATAGAATGCCCCTCGCGGGGGCTTTTCCTAGGCGGCGGCAGGTTGACTCGGAGGCGGTACGGACAAGGGAATCCCATTGTTTTAATTAAACGAAAGCATTGCGATGGTCCACACGGATGCGACGCGATGTGATTTACGCAGTGCTGCGAATGTCCAAATTGAAGAAATTCAGCCAAGCGCGGGTAAACGGTGGGAGTAACTATGACTCTCTTAAGGTGAGCAAATGCCTCGTCATCTAATTAGTGATGCGCATGAATGGATTAACGAGATTCCCCATACCTATCTACTATCTAGCGAGAGGCAGTAGGGAACGGGCTTAAAAATCAATGAGGAAATAATTTTAATGAGCTTGACTCTAGTCGGAAGCTTTGTAAAATGACTTGGGAAGTGTAGAATAAGTGGGAACGTTTTTAAACAGTGGCTCTACTACTTTTAACGTTATTTTACTTATTGAGTAGAGCGTGGAGGCAGGTGCCTGCAACACTCAGGAAGCCGAGTTCCGGCCAGGTCGATCGAGAAGACATTGTCGGGTGAGGAAGTTGGGCGGCACATCTGTTAAAGAATAACCGCAAGTGTCTGGAAATGAAACTCAACGAGCAATCTGCGTGTGGAACAAAAAAGGGTAAAAGCTCATTTGATTTTGATTTTCGGTACGAATACAAACTAGTGAAAACGTGGCCTATCGATCCTTTAGAGACACAGCATTTGAAGCTAGAGTGTCGGAAAAGTTGCACGAGGATAATCGCTTGTGCTGGCATTAAGCGATATGGCAACGTTGCTTTTTGATCCTTCGATGTCAGCTCTTCTATCACATTGTGACGAGAATTCACCAGTGTTGGATTGTTCACCCACGATAGGGGAACGTGGTGAGTTTAGGCAGGTCGTGAGACGAGTTAGTTTTACCCTCTTGATGAGCCGCACGCAATGGTAATTCAACTTGATGCAGAGCTGTGGTTACGGTACAGGTCGCGCTGCGCTTGGTTTGAAAGAAACGGTGGCGTGAAGGCTGGGTGTGTCGGATTATGGCCCAGGGGAAAACGCCTCTAAGTGAGTCCGCTCGGCGGTGTGTCACTCTTATTTATCTCGACGGCCGCCGATGGGGGCGTCTCTTTGTCGCCCCCGGGGGGCACAGGCTGTCTTTACAAACCGCGATCGTGAGCTTTGTCTCGGTCGGGCGGCTTTGAAGTTCAATTTCAGACGGTCGTTGAAGGAGAAGAATCCTTCCTGCAGACGACTTAAATACGCGACGGGGTATTGTAAGTGGCGAGTGGCCTTGCGCCACGATCCAGCGAGATTCAGCCCTTGGTCGCCTCGATTCGGAGCTTCGCTCTTGTCACTTTACTCAAAATTCGGACGACTATCCCCATTGCACCTTCGGTCCTTTTCATTCAAACGTCGTTTCTTTTGTTCGCATCTTCGAAAATGCATTTCTTGCTTGGGGGTGGGAAATTTGGGGTTTCCATGCCGGCCATTGCGAGAGGTCGCCGATGCTGCGGAACTTATGGTCGGTGGCATGGAAACCCCAGAATTGCGTGTCGCGGCACGGCGTAAAACCAGCCCGAGGCTGCGGGAACTTGGGGTTTCCGCGTCCTCCGCGCTGCCCACAGGGAAACACGTAGGGGGAAATTGGGGGTTTTCCATTGCGGCACACGGCGGAGGCCACGCCGGGAGCAGGAAACCCCAGGGTTTCCATGTCCAGCCCAAGCCAGCCCGCGGGTTTCCATGTTTTAGCATATTTTGGAAACTCCCAGGGTTTCGGTAGCGATGAAACCATCGCCGGGAGTCTAAGAGGCTGGTGGTGTTTCGAAGCTGGCGGATCCCGAGCCTGCGGGAACTTCGGGTTTTTTCCCATGTCGCGGCGCATACAAACCCGCTTCCATTTCGCCACACGACGGACGGTAGCCCCAATTGGAGAAACTAGAAGGGTTTCCATTTCGTGGCACGGCGGAAAATTTCCCCAGGTACGCACAGGGTTCCCATGTCCGCACGATGGGCAGCAACCCCGGCCACGGGGGTACTCGGGGGTTCCATGCGCGTGACGGCTGCTTCTTTTCGTATAGAACTTCGAGGTTTCCATGTCACGACGACGGAAACGCCACCGGGTCCGCGGAGCTCGGGGGGTTCCCATTTTTTGCGGCGCGACGGATACCACCCAATTAGGGAAACTCGAGGATTTCCACGTCCTTGCCGACGGCTTAGTGGCCTCGGTGCGAAGGAGCTTGGGTTTCCATGTCGTGGCAACGACGGAGAAGCCGCCCAAACTGCGGAACTTTGGGGCTTGTTTCGTGGCACGAGGGGCGCCTAGTTGCGGGAACCTTGCGGTTTCCATCTCCGCCCGAACGAAAACCGCGCCCCTGGTGAGGGAACTTGGGTTTCCATGTCGCGGCACGGCCGTAATCGCCCAAGTTTACGGAACTCGTGGTTTCGTCGCGCGGCACGGCGAAGAACCGCCCAAGCACGGCGAACTTGGGGCTCCCATTTCGCGGCGCGACGGCTTAGTTCACACAGTCCGTCTCAGGAACTTGGGGTTTCCACGCCTCGTCGCGGCGGAAGCCATCCGAATGCGGGGAAGGTTGGGTTTTGTAAGGCCCCAAGACTTCATGAGCGGTCGTGTGCGCCGCGGGCGCGTCGGAAGTCGAGGCCGTTCGGGCGCGGGTGCGGCCGCTGCGAGCGAGCCGTGGCGACGATGGCACGGGCGCGGGTGTATGGCGGCCCCCGGCCCGGCACGGGCGCGTCGCACATAGCGGCGGTGGAATTGGAGACGAGCGTTGGGGCGACGTCACGGCGTGGCGGAGTCATAGAAACGACACACGAGTTGAGCGGTGACTACACGAGTGGGCGGAGCAGACCCGAACGATGGGGAGTCGTCTCGAAAAGGTACGGCAAGGTGACCCGACACGCACATGATACGCGTATTAATGCGGCGTGCGAATGACGGAGAGTCATCAACCAACGATCGAGCAAGCATACGGTGCGGCGCATTGGAGCACCACGGAAGCTAAGCCAACGACTCGTTGGTGGAGAAACACGGCGGCGGTGAACGCGGGGGCGGCGCGGGTCGAGCCGGGTTGTTGACGTGCGGGCGTGCGGAATTCCTCGCGGGGCATGCGCCGCCGGGCCGAGGTCGTCGGGTAGCGCGGGTCAAGTCATGCGACATACGTGCGGGGCGTGTCGAACTTCTCGCGGGCGTCGCGGTGCAAGGTCGGGTCGGGCGGGGCATCGTGCGTCCAGAACCGATTCGGAAGGTCGTTCGAAGGCATCGTGGTCGAAGTTGAGTCTTGAAAGTTGAAGCGGTGCGTTTTTGATGGACAGGCCTAACCACATAGGCGGGAGCGGATTGGAGAGACGGAGAGCTTGCGGGGAGAGTCACAGAATATTTACGACAGTGGCCAGAGTGACACGGCGGCACTTGGGCGGTTTATGCGGGATATTCTAGGGCGAATTCTAGTGCGTAAACGATTGTTGTGGGGCTAGTTAATGATTGTCAAGCATTGTAAGCTTGGACAAAAGTGACTTGCCTTGCCCAGGAAACAAAGGGGGTCTTTTTCTTTGGATTGGAACTTATACTCTATTTCGTGTTTATGAAACATATTATCGAAATGAGACCCATTATTAGCGGGAGGTTCCCCTCCTTGTATGTATGGGGCGTTACTGCTTTGTGGATGTGATGATGATGTTCATGTTTCTGGCACATTGAAAGAACATTTGATTAACTAATTTAACAAGTGTTCTTTAAAGGCGTAGTCTATGCCAGGTATTACGAAAAGGAGAAGTACGGTAGTGCCGCACCCGTCCATAGCACGGTTGAAAGGTCGGCGAAGAGGTCTAGAGCCTTGACGGAAGGTTTCCTCGCCTCGCGTGACAACGGTGGCCCAGCGCGTGAAATGTAAGGTTTCCATGTCCTTTGCTCGTGGACATAGTCCAATTATACGCCGCCGCGATGGAAGCCCGCCCACAGCAAGACCCACGAGCGAGACGACGACGGAAGGCGTTGGAGCGTTCGGGGTCGGACGGGCGACGAACGACGAAAACCACGACGGAAGGTTAGACGGGCGCGTCGATGGACAAAAACATCGTTCGACTACTATGCAACGTTATCATGGTGACAGGTGCGACGTTTAGGAGCGACGCGCGTAAACGCGTCCAAAAATGGCCGTGTGTTGGCTTGGGTTTTATGAAGTGGGCGGGGCGTGGTGGCAAGCGGACGTTAAGGAGAAATGCCACGTCGTAACCAAGGCTTTATGGGCGTTTGCGGGTCGGCCTTATATGGGTCAAGCCCCACCCATGGAAGAAATGTGTGGGCGAAGGCACATACGAAAGGAGGACGTGCGATGGACGATAAAGGAAAGAAAGAAGGACATCAACATCTTGTTGATTCCACCATTGGCAAGCTAATGCTCGAGCCGGAGCGAAGGTGAGGTGGAGGCAGAGCGCGGCCGAGGAAACGGGTACGGGTCGAGTCGGAGGTAAAAACTCGTTCGGCGTTCACCGCGGTCGAGTCGGGTTCCTGGGGGCGCGTGCGGTGCGGTGTTTAGTGCATGGTCGAGGTCGGGTTCCTTCCGCGGGGACGCGGCGGCAGATGCTCGGGCGGGCGACGTTCGAGTCGGTGCGGGTTCGTGCGGGCGCGCGCGTTCGGACACGCGCGCGGATCGATGTGCGAAGGCGCGGAGTTCGTTCGAGCGAGGTCGGGTCGGGTCGAACGCGTTCGAAATGCGTGTGACCGTGACCACGGTGACCGGCGTGCGAAGAAACGCGTTCGGGGTCTTGAGGGCGTCGTGACCAGGAAGTGACCCACTCGAACGGTCGCGCCAGGACTTCGAGAAACATGTTCGAAAGGAATTTTGGGGTTCCTTTGGATTTTTTTCCTTGTTGGGAAAGAGTACAGTGGGCCTAGACCAGGTACAAGCACATTTGTGAGAAGCATAAATGGTTTATGGAGGCTTGGTTGTATAGTTGTGCAGTTGTATTTATTGAAGCATAATGCGGGCCGGACTTATTAGCAGAGTTTGCCCCTCCCTTGAATGTATGGGCGTTCATGTGGTTTGATATTAGTGTTTATTGCTGTTTTATTTCCATGGTACTTTGGAAAATTAATTAAACAAGTGTTGAGTTAGGCGTAGTCTACTTATTGAGTATTCGAAAAGAAAAATAAGGTAGTGCGCACTGATCCTAATAGAGCGGTTGGGAGACTACCACGGGTATAAGGCGTAGTTGGTATCGAGCTACATTTTTGTGGCTTTTATTATTATTATTATTATTGAGCGGTTAGTTGCGGCGTTGCGAGGTGGTATTGAAGCTGATGGATGAGTTTGTTTCATTGGAAATGAACTTCAAAGAAATTAAAGAGAAGTCGAAGGAAGTGGAAAAAGGATTTTGATGAGGCGAGTCGGACCATTGATACATTGTGCAGAGGAGGACATACGGCATGAGAAAAGATGAAATGTTTCGACTTATGAATAAAGTGAGAATTCTCAGAAGCGAGAAATGGACAAGGTGGAAGGCGAAGGAAGTTGAGGTGATAAGCTTCTCAAGCTCGGAAGGCTTGGAAAGATGAAGCATGGTGGCATGAAGCCCACTTGTGGGCGGAGCAAAGGATGTTGTAGATGTGATTGAAGTCAAGGAAGAAAGGTGATGAACAAGTTGGACCCGAGGACCAAGCACATTACAAGCATTGATGGTGGACGATTCTCACAAGGATGTTGCGGATGTGGTAGAAGTCGAGGACGAACTTGATGAACGAGGTTGGACCCGGGGCCAAGCACGCCGCCGACACTCGGTGATGGATAAAGTGCAGGGAGGATGTTGAGGATGCGGATATGATCGAGGAAGAACTCGTGGAACAAGTTGAACCTGGACCCGAGCACAACACTGAGGCATTGGGGGGATGAACCACATGAAAGACACTGAAGTAGCTGATGATCGGAGGAACTTTATGAGCGGGCGGTACCCGGATCGGAAGCATTGCGGACATTGATGAGGACGGAGGACACTGCAAGCAGGGTCTTAACGAAGATGCTGACTGATGTTTCAATTGAGCACTCGGGAGATGGTGCTTGTGCGAGGGGATGGGAAAGAAGATGACTTCTTTTCCAATACCATGGAGGACCTTTCCTCGGATGACTATGATGGAACCTTGTACATTGGAGAAGCAAGGGAGCATTCTTGTTGTAGGCTGTAGCGGGGAAATTTCGCATTCCTCGCTCTAATCAGGTTCAAATTCGTGACAAGGGTGGAAATTGATGATCTGCAGCAGTAGATACGGGTCATGTAGCCATAGGCCCCGGTAGGTGCGGCATGACTCATGGTGCCTTGGTGGTAGGGCACATTGTGGGTAGACTTCTTCATGACTTGTTAAGAAAACTTCTTGGTACACCTTCATGAGGAGAAGCGGAGGAAGTACCCATGATGGTGATGGTAGAAGTAAACGAGGGCACTTAACACATACACTACTGCATGATGACTAGGGTTGAGCGAGTCTCTACTCTTGATGGACCGGCAGGCAGCAAAGTCATGTACATTGACACGAGGGCATGGCAAGGACGTGTCATGAGACAGTATAGGGTGCACTTGCGGGTACACTTGGGCATCACGGAGGCTGAATATGCCGAGCCGCATTGATGTTATTGGGCTGCATGGTGAGATCTTTCATCGATGGCTGGTGGGTATGCTTTAAGCAACAGCCAACCAAACCGGGATGTGAGCCTGGCCATTCTGCAACCTTGCGAGGTGAGAACAACTTGTGGTGGCACTCGTGACTGGCCCTAGTGTCTTTTCCAACAACTTTGGATAGGATGATGCGTGGGAGTTCGCAGTGGGTTTCATTTCATTGGAGGCTTCATACTACAATGATCTTGCGATACGGATGAGAGCCGAGATCGAGGCGAGGTCTTGATTTTTGATGCCTTATGGGATGCATACCTTCGAGCGAGGGAAATGTGTTCGGTCGGGTCGCGTTCACGGCGCCCGAGGAAACGCGTTCGGGCGGGTCGGGTCGGGTCGTGCGGGTGCGAGGCGTATAAAAATGCTAAGTTGCGGCTTGCTCGTGTGCCTTGTGCACGTTCGTGCGACCCATTTTCCGCGTTTGCTCCCCGCCGTACGCCGTTCGGGCGGGTCTGGTCGTGCCGTGTGAGGGCGCCCCGAGAAACGCGTTCGGGTCGGGTCGTGTGAGGAGGCGCATTATAAAAAATGCTAAGTTGTGGCCCAGCCTGTGCCTTGTGCACGTTCGTACGACCGTCCCGCGTTTGCTCCTTTGTGCCTTCGTTAGGGCGGGTCGGGTCGTGCGTGTGGCGCGAGGAAACGCGTTCGGGTCGGGTCGGGTCGTGTGAGGAGCGTGTGAAAATGCTAAGTTGTGACCGCTTGGTGTGCTGGTTGTCACTTTATGCCTTCGGTGTCTTTCGACGCTAGACGGTGCGGCCTTCTGGGTACTTTTTCTTTTTCCAAATACTCAATTATATAGACTACGCCTTTAGCAACACTTGTTAGTTATTAACCAAAGGTTCTCTCATTAATAGAAATAAACATAAACATCATTATCGATCACAAGTATGCTCATACATACGAGGAGGGGCAATTTTTGTTAATAATGATAAATATGAAATAATAAGTTCCAATCAATGAGAAGCCATACGCTCCTTGTGAGAGCAAGTTAGCCTTTTGACCAAGCTACAGGCTTTCTGTCTGTAGGGTCACTCAAATCGGCACTACAAATCAGTTTAGACACATCCCTCGAGCTCCTGTGTGTCAATCCGCCTTCCAACTGCACGGTTAGATGCGGCCGTCAATACGCACATTCTGCAATTTACGGCACTCAATTAGACTCAGGACGCTCCACGGAATGGCTTCCTGCTTGTAGTGCGATTCGTGCGAGGCGCCGAGTCGTGGGTCACCCAGGCTCTCGCCCGGCGAAACGCGTTCGGGTCGGGTCGGGCGCGTCGGGTAGGGCGCCGGCCAAAGCGTTCGGGTCGGGTCGTTTGGGCGGGGGGCGCACTATGCTCTCAGTTTGCTAAGTTGCGACGCGGGTGCCTTGTGCACGTCAAAACAACTTGGTTAGTTGCTCCCATATTGTCTGTTCGATCGGGCGGGCGGGTGTGTGCCGAGTGACGTGGTCGGGTTGGGCCATTTGGTCGGACGCCGAAGTGTCGGTTGCTAAGTTGTGACCGCAGGGTGCCTTGTGCACGTTTGGGCGCTTGCGTTCTTGGGTTGCTCCCATGTGTGCGTGCGTTTGATGTTCGTCTTAGGGCCAAGCGTCCGTTCGAGTCGGGTCGTTTGAGTCGTCTTAGGGTGAGCGTCTGTTCGAGTCGGGTCGTTTAGCCCAAAGGCGACTCAAGTTCGGGTCGAGTCGGGTCGTTTGACGAAGCGTCGGGTCGGGTACGGTCGTTTGGTCGTGGCGGGGTGAGCGTCCGTTCGGGTCGGGTCGGGTGGCGATCACGTCGGGTCGGGTCGGGTGGTCGTTTGGTAAAT
Source organism: Pinus albicaulis (assembly GCA_034641835.2). Classification (NCBI taxonomy): domain Eukaryota; kingdom Viridiplantae; phylum Streptophyta; class Pinopsida; order Pinales; family Pinaceae; genus Pinus; species Pinus albicaulis. The sequence goes on along the minus strand of JAXQQM020086745.1, from coordinate 207,945 downwards.
GCGGGGCAGGCATGGTCGGGTCGGGTCGGGTGAGCGTCCAGACTCGGGTCGGGTCGGAGTCGGGTCGGAGTGGCGTCCGTTCGGTCGGAGTCGCGTCGGGTGAGCGTCCATTCGGAAAGTCGGGTCGGGTCGGGTCGTTTGGTCGTGCGGAGTGAGGGGGGCATCCGTTCGGGTCGGAGTCGAGGTGGGCGTCCATTCGGGTCGGGTCGGGTCGGGTCGACGTCCGTTCGGGTCGGAGCGGGTCGGGTCGTTTGATAGAGCGTCTTAGGGTGAGCGTCCGTCGGGTGGAGACACGGGACGGGCATTCTCGGTCGGGTGGCTCCGCGGGCGGCGTGGTCGGGACTCGGGTCGTTCAGTCGTGCCGTGTGAGGGCGTCCGTTCGGGTCGGGTCGGGTCGTTCGGTCGTGCCGTGTGAGGGCGTCCGTTCGGGTCGGGTCGGGTGGGCGTCCGTTCGGGTCGGGTCGGGTCGTTTGGCCCGAGGGCGCCCGTGTCAGATTTGCTAAGTCGTGACCGCCCGGGTGCCTTGTGCACGTCCGGGCGGCCCGTTTGCCGTTTGCTCCCATGTGCGTCCGTTTGGTCGGGTCGTTCGGTCGTGCCAGGCGAGGGCGTCCATTCGGGTCGGGTCGTTCGTTCGTGCCGGGTGAGGGCGTCCGTTCGGGTCGGGTCGTTCGGTCGTGTTAGGGTGAGGAAGCGGTCCGTCGTTCGTGTCGTCGAGTTTGGTCGTGCGGCACGATGGCGTCACGGTCGGGTGGGCGGTGTCGAGCGAGGGCATCCGTTCGGGTCGGAGTCGGGTCGTCGAGGGCGCAGGTGTCATATTTGCTAAGTTGTGACCGCCGAGGTGCCTTGTGCACGTCCGGGCGGCCCGTTTGCCGTTTTGCTCCCCGCCTGCGTCCGGATTCGGTCGGGTCGTTTCGTCGACCGTTCGGGTGAGCGTCCGTTCAGGTCGTTCGGTCGTGCGGGTGAGCGTCCGTTCAGTCGGAGTCGTTTAGTCGTGTGGGTGAGCGTGCGGTCGGGTCGTTCGGTCGTACCGGGTGAGAGGGCGTCCGTTCGGGTCGGGTCGTTCGGTCGTGCCGGGCGAGGGCATCCGTTCGGGTGGGCGTGCCGGGCGAGGGCGTCCGTTCGGGTCGGGTCGGGTCGTTTGGCCCGAGGGCGCCCGTGTCAAATTTGCTAAGTTGTGACCGCCCGGGTGCCTTGTGCACGTCCGGGCGGCCCGTTTGCCGTTTGCTCCCATGTGCGTCCGTTTGGTCAGGTCGTTCGGTCGTGCCGGGCGAGGGCGTCCGTTCGGGTCGGGTCGTTCGGTCGTGCCGGGCGAGGGCGTCCGTTCGGGTCGGGTCGTTCGGTCGTGCCGGGTGAGGGCGTCCGTGTGGAGTCGAGGTCGTTTGGTCGTGCGGCACGATGGCGTCCGTTCGGGTGGGCGTGCGGGCGGCGTCCGTTCGGGTCGGGTCGTTCGGTCGTCTTGGGGTGAGCGTCCGTTCGTGTGTCGTGTCGTTGATGTGCGCTGTGCGCCGTCCGTTGGGGTGAAGCGTCTTGAGCGAGCGTCCGTTCGGGTCGGGTCGAGTCGTTTAACCGAGGCGCCGTCATCAGGGTACTAGTTATTATTGCCAAGATTGCTGCCAATACTGTCAAGGCGGCTTGGGTGCCGTTTAACTCCCATGTGCGTCCGTTCGAATCGGGTCGTTCGGTCGTACGGGTAAGCGTCCGTTCGATCAAGGTGGTCGGTGCGTCTTTCGGTGAGCGTCCGTTCGGGTCGAATCGTTCGGTCGTGCGGGTGAGCGTCCGTTCGTGTCGTGTCTCGTTTGGTCGTGCGGCACGATGGCGTCGTTCCCCGGTGGCGTGCGCGAGGCGTCCGTTCGGGTCGGGTCGGGTCGTTTGGCCCGAGGGCGCCCGTGTCAAGTTTGCTAAGTTGTGACCGCCCGGGTGCCTTGTGCACGTCCGGGCGGCCCGTTTGCCGTTTGCTCCCATGTGCGTCCGTTTGGTCGGGTCGTTCGGTCGTGCCGGGCGAGGGCGTCCGTTCGAGTCGGGTCGTTCGGTCGTGCCGGGCGAGGGCGTCCGTTCGGGTCGGGTCGTTCGGTCGTGCCGGGTGAGGGCGTCCGTTCGGGTCGGGTCGTTTGGTCGTGCGGCACGGTGGCGTCCGTTCGGGTGGGCGTGCCGGGCGAGGGCGTCCGTTCGGGTCGGGTCGGGTCGTTTGGCCCGAGGGCGCCCGTGTCAGATTTGCTAAGTTGTGACCGCCCGGGTGCCTTGTGCACGTCCGGGCGGCCCGTTTGCCGTTTGCTCCAATGTGCGTCCGTTCGGTCGTGCCGGGTGAGCGCGTCCGTTCGTGTCGTGTCGTTTGGTCGTGCGAGGTGAGCGTCGTTTTGGAGTGAGCGTGCGGGGTGAAATACCCGTTCGGGTGGGGTCCGTTCGGTCACATGCGTGTGGCGGGCGTCCGTTCGTGTCGTGTCGTTTGGTTGTGCGGCACGATGGCGTCCGTTCGGGTGGGCGTGCCGTGCGAGGGCGTCCGTTCGTGTCGGGTCGTGTCGTTTGGCCCGAGGGCGCCCGTGTCATATTTGCTAAGTTGTGACCGCCCGGGTGCCTTGTGCACGTCCGGGCGGCCCGTTTGCCGTTTGCTCCCATGTGCGTCCGTTTGGTCGTGCGTGCCGTGTCGCGCCGGGTGAGGGCGTCCGTTCGGGTCGGGTCGTTCGGTCGTGCCGGGTGAGGGCCTCCGTTCGTGCGGCACGATGGCGTCCGTTCGGTTGGGCGAACCGTGCGAGGGCGCCCGTGTCAGATTTGCTAAGTTGTGACCGCCCGAGTGCCTTCTGCACGTCCGGGCGGCCCGTTTGCCGTTTGCTCCCATGTGCGACCGTTCGGGTGGGCGCGTCGTGTCGTGTCGTGCCGGGTGAGGGCGTCCGTTCAGGTCGGGTGGTTTGGCCCGGGGGCGCCCGTGTCACATTTGCTAAGTTGTGACCGCCCGTGTGCCTTGTGCATGTCCGGGCGGCCCGTTTACCGTTTGCTCCAATGTGCGTCCGTTTGGGCGTGCGCGCCGTGTCGTGCCGGGTGAGGGCGTCTGTTCGGGTCGGGTCGTGTGGCCTGAGGGCGCCCGTGTCAGATTTGCTAAGTTGTGACCGCCCGGGTGATTTGTGCACGTCCGGGCGGCCTGTTTGCCGTTCGCTCCCATGTGCGTCCGTTTGGGTGGGCGCGCCGTGTCGTGTCGGGTGAGGGCGTCCGTTCGGGTGGGCGTGCCTGGTGAGGTCTTCCGCTCGGGTGGGGTCGTTTGGCCCGAGGGTGCCCGTGTCAGATTTGCCAAGTTCTGACCGCCCGAGTGCCTTGTGCACGTCCGGGCGGCCCATTTGTCGTTCGCTCCCATGTGCGTCCGTTCGGGTGGGCGTGCCGTGTCGTGCCGGGTGAGGGCGTTCGTTCGGGTCAGGTCGTTTGGGCCGAGGGCGCCCGTGTCAGATTTGCTAAGTTGTGACCGCCCGGGTGCCTTGTGCACGTCCGGGCGGTCCGTTTGTCGTTTGCTCCCATGTGCGTCCGTTCGGGTCGGGCGTGCCGTGTCGCGCCGGGTGACGGCGTTCGTTCCGGTGGGCGTGCTGGGTGAGGGCGTCCGTTCGGGTCGGGTCGTTTGGCCCGAGGGCGCCCGTGTCAGATTTGCTAAGTTGTGACCGCCCGGGTGCCTTGTGCACGTCCGGGCGGCCCGTTTGCCGTTTGCTCCCATGTGCGTCCTTTCGGGTGGGCGCGTCGTGTTGCCCCGGGTGAGGGCGTTCGTTCGGGTCGGGTCGTTTGGTTGTGCCGGGTGAAGTCGTCCGTTCGGGTCGGGTCGTTTGGCCCGAGGCCGCCCGTGCCATATTTGCTAAGTTGTGACCGCCCGGGTGCCTTGTTGTAACGCCCCGGCACTTCATGAGCGCGTTCGGTGAAACGGGCGCGCCGGTGAGCGTTTGGTGAGCTTGGGCGCCGTTGCGACGCAACGGGCGCGCGTCGACATAACGGGCGCGCGTCGCACGTTGGCGTGTAACGGGCGCGCTAGTGTGGGAGACGAGTCATGGGCGAGTCGGATGTGCGACGAGTCAACGAAGGCGTTGGCGTTTTGAGTTTATATCGACGGGCGCCGTGGATGAGTAAACCGAGAGGTGAGTCGGTCGGCGCGTTGGGCGCGCGACCGACGCCACACGTAGCGGGCGAGTCAATGAACGGTGGGGTCGGCTCGGGTCGGCCGAGCGCCCCCAACACCCACGAACGAACATTGCGTGGGCGGACGGTATGCGAGCGGTCCAAAGGGCGGGCGCGCGCCACACGACGGGCGCGCCCACAACGGGCGTCACGACACCACGACGAACGAAGGGCGGCGAAGTAATAACACCGGCCGACGCGTTTAGTGGGCGTTGGGCGCACGCAAAAACCAACCGGGGGTCGGCTCGGGTCGGCCGAGCGCCCCTCACACCAACCGGGGGGTCGGCTCGGGTCGGCGGGCGCCCTCACACCCGTGACACAACGTTTCAAACGGGGCGTCGGTGTTATGGGCGGGTCGGCTCGGGTGGCGAGCGACCCGACTCTTCAAGAAACGAACGCGTATAAGTGTAGCGGAGTTGGAGAGCAAACGGATCATCGAAGTTCGACGACCAAGTGCGAGTCATTCCAAGGAGCGCAACTTCAGTTTGCGGCTAAGTGTGGATGCACCCGCCGAGCGGGTAGTCGAAGGCAAAGGCGAGTCGTTAGTCTTGGACGCTGCGGTTGGACAGCGCACAGCGCTGCGGTCAAAACAGCGACGGCAAGGAACGACGAGTCGAAGGCGCACGGTGGGCGCGCGCTGAACGAAAGGCAAGCGACGGCCGAGTTGAACGACGCCAAGGTTGAACAGCACACGACGCTGCGGCAACGACGTGCGACGGAGGTAACGACGGTGGGCGCGCTGAACGGAGGTGCAACGTGTAGGGCGTGCACGACGGACGGGCGAGTCGTGTGACTCACGACCCGACCAACGGTGCGGACGGCCGAGTTGCGGTTCTGTGTAAATTCTATGTAAAACAGGCCCTCGACCTGTATAAAAACAGCGAGGCAATTTTGATTATTTCAGATAATAAAATTGGCTTTCACAAATCTGTTTCGTATATTGATGGATGTTGATTTATGTTTTGTATTTCCGCTGCAAACATAATAAAAAGTGAAGACTAACACTTAAGAAAAATAAGTAAAGGCGTATTCCGGAAAGGGTAAACCCGAAGGGAGACCGCTTAGCCGGTGCCGCACGGCCTGCCCGAGTGGACCAACAGAGTGGGGGCGTGACAGATGGTATCAGAGGCAAAAGAAGTCTGATAACACATCTGCTGTTACACATCAGATGGTATCAGAGGTCTGATACGGATTGCAAGACAAAGGGTATCGGATCCCTCCGCAGGGAGCTTTTGCTGAAGCAGGAACACGGTTGCAGGTGCAGTTGGTGTTGAAGCTGACGTATAATTGCGAGCTGATTTATGGTCTGGACGAGGTCTCAAGCAAGGAAAATGGAAGATGTTGTGGAGATGCCTCAAGTCATTGAGGGCACCCAAACGCACTCTCAAGAAGACTTGTTCGAGAAGCTCATGGAGAACATGGAGAAGCGTGAAAGGGAACTCATGAGCCGTTACGAAGAAATTGAAGGACTTCGAGAAAAGAACATGAGGTTGGAAACTGAAGTAGCAACATGGAAGGCCGAGCTAGACACGGTGACTACACGTTCTGTGTACACGGAATGGCAGCTTGGTGAAGTGTTGAAGAAGATGGAAGAAAAAGACCTATCCTACGATAGACTTGTGGATGAGCTTTCCAAAGCTCTTACAAGGATCAAGGATGTGGAAAGCGAAGTGGTCTTGGTGAAAAGGGCCATGGGACAAGGGTCATCTGGGGGATCTGTCCCTATTAAAGCAAAGGAACCAGATTCATATGATGGAGCAAGGAACTCAAAGACACTTGGAAACTTCTTGTGGGATATGGAACAATACTTGGACCGATTGAACATCCATGATGAAGATGTGAAGGTGAAGATTGTGGCCCAATTCCTTACAGGAGATGCTAAGATGTGGTGGAGAAGGAGACTTGATCAGATTGCACAAGGTGTCATATATGACATCACAACTTGGCTGGAATTGAAAGATGCTTTGCAGGTTTACTTCAGTCCACAAGATGAAACCTGGGACGCAAGGACTATCATCAAGTATATCAAACAAGATGGAACTCTTCAACAATATCAAAGTGCATATCAGAGCGCTATCCTAGAGCTACCTGACATGGCCGAGCGTGACAAGCTGTTCAACTTCACTATTGGGTTGAAACCTTGGGCTCGAGATGAGGTGAAGAGGCAGAAAGCCAAGACTTTGGAAGAAGCCTTTGCTATAGTGGATAAGCTGATTGAGCATGATATTGGAGGATCGGGAGGATCTGGAGGAGAAAAGAAGAAGAAGCCTTTTGAGAAAAAGGGCGATGCACCAAAGAAGGAAGCTCCTAGACCTAACAATGCGCAAGCAAAGTCGAAGGCTAAGAAGCCCTTAAGGTGTTGGATCTGCGATGAGGAACATACAGTGAAGAATTGTCCTTCAAGACCGAAGTTGGCCGCCGCAGTGCAAGTAGAAAAGAAGGAACCTTCAGTTGGGACTATGCAAGTCTTAAGTGCAGCAGCAGCTTACGAAGCTATTCCAAGAAGGGATCCAGAGAGAAACAATTTGGAATTTGTGAACATGAAGATTGCGAAGGGCACACTTCTAACCATGGTGGATTGTGGTTCCATGCACAACTTCATTGGAGAAGACACCGCAAGGAAAGTTGGGTTGAAGTTCAAACCAATCCAAGCTAAGTTGAAGGCAGTGAACTCACCACCAGATTATGTGATTGGAGTTGCAGAAAAGACACCAATCGAGATAGAGAGTTGGCATGCAAATGTTGACTTCATGGTTGTGAAGATGGATGATTATGAAGCAGTATTAGGCATGTAATTCTTCAAGGAATTTGAAGTGATGGTGGTTCCTCACATGAGGAAGTTGTATATCTATGATGGGCAGAATGACCGTCCTATTGGTATACCAACCATAGGAGGAGGAGGTTCGAACCATTGTAAGATAACAGCCATGAGTGTGGAGGACACTAAGAGACATGCTGAACTCCAAGGAAGGATAGCCCTTACGGAAGGCAGACTTCAGGAGCAAGCGCAGGAAATTATGGCATTGTCCAAGAGTCTTTTGGATGTGACAAGAAGACTTGAGACAATGGAAGCAAAGGAGGATGCAGGCCCAGGGATTCATGGAGAAAACCGGGAAGCGTACATGTTGCAGTTGGAAGAGGAAGATCCAGACAGATGGCTGGAATTGTTAAATGAGGAAGAAGAGCCTCCGGCTCCTACTTCCTCCACCCTCTAGACTAAACATGGAGGATGAGGCTCATTGTCTCCTGCTCAAGACAATGATGCCCTCTAACTTATGAGCAGATTATGGAGCGAGATGGAGCATTTGATAGCAGGATGTTTGGCAGCCTTAATGCAGAAGGAAGAACTAATGCATGGTATGAGGATGGACATTCTCATGATGAGGACGCTACGGTTGGATTAGCTACCCAACTAGTTCGAGTTGTGGGGACGCGTAATGTGCAGAGTTGTGCCGGATGCATAGAAGATTTTGTTATGTTGAGTTGGTTGGATACCTAATGCAGAATGGGGGCATGACCGAAGCATGTAGCAGATCAAAGATGTTCACATCTGGGTGCTCTTCATGGTTTCATAGCAGAGTTGGAGACATGAACACCTTTGGAGGATGTTGGAGTCATCGACACTTTGCGACGACAGTTGCGACGATACCATGCACATGGGTGCAACGGCAGTTTGTGCAACGACACTTTGGAGGCAGTTGCGACGATATTCACACGTAGAATTGTGATGGGCGTGCGACGGAAGGATGATGTTGTCAAGGGACGACAACGCTTTGAAGTGGGGGAGAATGTAACGCCCCGACACTTCATAGGCGCGTCGGTGGGACGGGCGCGCCGGTTGGACGTTTGATGAACTCGGGCGCCGTTGCGACGTAACGAGCGCGCGTCGACATAACGGGCGCGCGTCGCACGTTGGAGTAGCACGGGCGCACAAGTACGTGGAGCGAGTCATGGGCGCGTTGGTAGAGCGACGAGTCAACGAAAGGATTGGCGAAGGAAGTTTATACCGACAGGCGCCCACGGACGAGTCAACCGATGAACGAGTCGGTGGGTCGGCCGGCGCGTAGGGCGCGCGACCGACGCCACACTTGGTGGGCGAGTTAGCAAACGAGTGGGTCGGCTCGGGTCAGCCGAGCGCCCCAACACCCACAAACGCACGTTTCGTGGGCGAACGTTATTATGAGCGTTCGGTGGAAGGGCGCGCGCCACGGCGACGGGCGCGCCCACAACGGGCGTCATGGCCGTATCAAGACGAAGGGCGGTTGGAGTAAACGTTACGACGAACCGACGGGTTTCAATACGGGCGATGGGCGCACACGCAAGCAACACGGGGGGTCGGCTCGGGTCGGCCGAGCGCCCCTCACACCAACATGGGGGTCAGCTCGGGTCGGCCGAGCGCCCCTCACAAAACGACGCGACGGTTCAACAAGTGAACGGGTAGCGGGCGGGTCGGCTCGGGTCGGCCGAGCGACCCGACTCTCCAACGAGCAAACGCATATATATGTGACGAGTTGGGGAGCGACAAAGGCATTCGATCAAGCGATCAAGTTCGACCATCCAAGCGAGTCATTCAACGCACCGTAGCAACAGGTCTGCGGCTAGTAAGTGAATGCACCCGCCGAGCGGGTAGTCGAAGGAGGAGCGACGAGCCAAGTCTTGAACGCGGCGGTTGGACAGCGCACGACGCTGCGGCCAAACGAGCGACGGCAAGTGAAGGCGAGTCGAACAAGGGCGGCACCACGCGTAGTTGCGGACACGGTGGGCGCGCGCTGAACGGAGGTGCGACGGGCGGCTCGTGTACGACGGAAGGGCGAGTCGGGTGACTCACGACCCGACCAACGGCGTAACGACCGAGTTGTAAATTCTGTGTAAAAACAGGCCCTCGACCTGTATAAACCAGCGAGGCAATTTTGATTATTTGAGATAATAAAATTGGCTTTTACAAATCTGTTTTGTGTATCGATGAATGTTGATTTATGTTTTGTAATTCCGCTATGAAACATAATAAAAAGTGAAGACTAACACTTAAGAAAAATAAGTAAAGGCGTAGTCCGGAAAGGGTAAACCCGAAGGGAGACCGCTTAGCCGGTGCCGCACGGCCTGCCCGAGTGGACCAATGGAGTGGGGGCGTGACACTTGTGCACGTCTGAGCGGCCCGTTTGCCGTTTGCTCCCATGTGCGTCCGTTCGGCGGGGCCCTTCGTGTCGCCCCGGGTGAGGGCGCACGCCCTATTTTGTCCGAGGGTGCGCTTATCAGATTTGCTTTTTGTGTGAAAGGTGGGTTGGTAATTGAGTTGTTTTCCTCGGTTGTGCCTGAAGAATGGCCTTGGGTCATTTGTAGGGTCGTCGACTTTCTTCTCTCCATCACCACTCGGTAGCATATGAGCGGTAATGTTGGCCATGCTTGTCCTTGGAGGCATGTTTGAACAATCTCTTCCGTCCACTCTGTTTTCTAGCATTTGGATGGGGTTGTTGTGTGTGGCTCTTTGAGATGACTGGCCGCCTGCTGGCGTTGTTGAAATCGGCTCTCCGGTAACTCTCTATCGTGCCCCTTGGTTTCACATTTGCTTTGTTGAAATCAGCGTTTTGCTATGTCGCTCGTTGGCTCCGTCGATGTCGGCTCTTCTCTATATTGTTCTTCTCCTCCCTTTTTGCTTTCTTGTTGGGGGAGGGGTTGGACTTTCGTGTGAAAGGTGGGTTGGTAACTGAGTTGCTTGTTCGGGTGTGCCTGAAGAGTGGCCTTGGGTCATTTGTAGGGTCGTCGACTCTCATCTTCTCTCCATCCCCACTCAGTAGCGCATGAGCGGTAATGTTGGCCATGCTTGTCCTGGGAGGCATATGTGAAAAGAGTTGCCCTTCCGCTCTGTGTTCTCAGAGTTGGATGAGGTCGCTCTGTGTGGCTCCTTGTGACAACTGGCCGGTCGCCTATGTCGCTCTCGTGCCCCTTGCTCGCTCGTTGGCTCCGTTGATGTTGGCTCTTCGCTATATTGTTCACCTCCTCCCTTTTTGGTGGGTTGGAGAGGTGGGCTTTTGTCTCGTTGGCTTCGTGAAATCGGCTCCTCGCTATATTGTTCACCTCCTCCCCTTTTGGTGGGGGGAGGGGTTGGATTTTCATGTGAAAGGTGGGTTGGTAACTGAGTTGCTTGTTCGGGTGTGCCTGAAGAGTGGCCTTGGGTCATTTGTAGGGTCGTCGACTCTCGTCTTCTCTCCATCCCCACTCGGTAGCGCATGAGCGGTAATGTTGGCCATGCTTTTCCTGGGAGGCATATGTGAAAAGAGTTACCCTTCCGCTCTGTGTTCTCAGAGGTGGACGAGGTCGCTCTGTGTGGCTCCTTGAGACAACTGGCCGGTCGCCTATGTCGCTCTCATGCCCCTTGCTCGCTCGTTGGCTCCGTCGATGTTGGCTCTTCGCCATATTGTTCACCTCCTCCCTTTTTGGTGGGTTGGAGAGGTGGGCTTTTGTCTCGTTGGCTTCGTGAGATCGGCTCCTCGGTATATTGTTCACCTCCTCCCCCTTTCGGTGGGGGGAGGGGTTGGATTTTCGTGTGAAAGGTGGGTTGGTAACTGAGTTGCTTGTTCGGGTGTGCCTGAAGAGTGGCCTTGGGTCATTGTAGGGTCGTCGACTCTCATCTTCTCTCCATCCCCACTCGGTAGCGCATGAGCGGTAATGTTGGCCATGCTTGTCCTGGGAGGCATATGTGAAAAGAGTTGCCCTTCCGCTCTGTGTTCTCGAAGTTGGATGAGCTCGCTCTGTGTGGCTCCTTGAGACAACTGGTCGGTCGCCTATGTCGCTCTCGTGCCCCTTGCTCGCTCGTTGGCTCCGTCGATGTTGGCTCTTCGCTATGTTGTTCACCTCCTCCCTTTTTGGTGGGTTGGAGAGGTGGGATTTTGTCTCATTGGCTTCGTGAAATCGGCTCCTCGCTATATTGTTCACCTCCTCCCCTTTTGGTGGGGGGAGGGGTTGGATTTTCGTGTGAAAGGTGGGTTGGTAACTGAGTTGCTTGTTCGGGTGTGCCTGAAGAGTGGCCTTGGGTCATTTGTGGGGTCGTCGACATCCATCCCCACTCGGTAGCGCATGAGCGGTAATGTTGGCCATGCTTGTCCTGGGAGGCATATGTGAAAAGAGTTTCCCTTCCGCTCTGTGTCCTCGGAGTTGGATGAGGTCGCTCTGTGTGGCTCCTTGAGACAACAGGCAGGTCGCCTATGTCGCTCTCGTGCCCCTTGCTCGCTCGTTGGCTCCGTCGATGTTGGCTCTTCGCTATATTGTTCACCTCCTCCCTTTTTGGTGGGTTGGAGAGGTGGGCTTTTGTCTCGTTGGCTTCGTGAAATCGGCTCCTCGCTATATTGTTCACCTCCTCCCCTTTTGGTGGGGGGGGAGGGGTTGGATTTTCGTGTGAAAGGTGGGTTGGTAACTGAGTTGCTTGTTCGGGTGTGCTCGAAGAGTGGCCTTGGGTCATTTGTAGGGGTCGTCGACATCCATCCCCCACTCGGTAGCGCATGAGCGGTAATGTTGGCCATGCTTGTCTCGGGGAGGCATATGTGAAAAGAGTTTCCCTTCCGCTCTGTGTCCTCGGAGTTGGATGAGGTCGCTACTGTGTGGCTCCTTGAGACAGGCGGTCGGTCGCCTATGTCGCTCTCGTGCCCCCTTGCTCGCTCGTTGGCTCCGTCGATGTTGGCTCTTCGCTATATTGTTCACCTCCTCCCTTTTTGGTGGGTTGGAGAGGTGGGCTTTTGTCTCGTTGGCTTCGTGAAATCGGCTCCTCGCTCATGTTGTTCACCTCCTCCCCTTTTGGTGGGGGGGAGGGGGTTGGATTTTCGTGTGAAAAGGTGGGTTGGTAGCGAGGTTGCTTGTTCGGGTGTGCCTCAAGAGTGGCCTTGGGTCATTTGTAGGGTCGTCGACATCATCCCATCCCCACTCGACAGCGCATGAGCGGTAATGTTGGCCATGCTTGTCTGCGGGAGGCATATGTGAAAAGAGTTTGCCCTTCGCGCTCTGTGTCCTCGAGTTGGATGAGAGTCGCTACGTGCGGCTCCTTGTGACAGTCGGCTCTGGGCCGCCTATGTCGCTCTCGTGCCCCTTGCTCGCTCGTTGGCTCGCGTCGATGTTGGCTCTTCGCTATGTTGTTCACCTCCTCCCTTTTTGGTGGGTTGGAGAGGTGGGCTCTCTCTCGTTGGCTTCAAGTGAAATCGGCTCCTCGCTATATTGTTCACCCTCCTCTTTTGGTGAGCTGGCCCAGATTTTCGTGTAGAAAGGTGTGTTTGGTAATTGAGTTGCTTGTCGGGTGTGCGAAGAATGGCGCTCGGTCATTTTGCTGGTGGGTCGTCGATACATTCATACTCTCCATCCATGCCACTCGGTAGCACATGAGCGGCACGTATTGGCCATGCTCGTCGCGGAGGCATAGTGTGAACGATTCCCTTCGCTTCCGTGTTCTCGGAATTGGATGGGTTTTTGTGTGTGGCTCCTTGGGGCGACTGTCCTCTTCATTGTTTGGCTCTTTACGGTGCGGTCTGCTTTCGTGCTTTCTGTACTCTTTCTATGTCGCATCGTGGGTTGAGATGCATACGTTTAAGAGGAATGTGGAGGGGTTTTCGGCCGTAGGCTTCCTCTGCTTGCTTTTTCCATTGGGCCGATGTGAGGATGCTAGGATTCTCCTCGTTGTAAAATTTAAGGTTTGGAGTCCTTCCCGATGTGCACGTTGTTTGTCCTCGCGTTGGCTTTGAGGTCTCGACAGATGTGGTGGCCCATTTGTTTGCTCGAGTGGCCGCTTTTTCCTCGCATCTTGCGTGCATCGCAGGATTATGCGGCTTGGACGTTGAGACACGACGTGACGCACTTTCTTGTTTCTGTTGATCGCTCATGCGACGGTGGTCCAACCGGGGATGTGAGGCTTGCTACGTTGATGGCATGCTATATCTACGGAAATGGTGACTTGAAGGTGGGCATGCTTCGACCTCTCCTCCGTGTGGAAGGTGGCTGCGCAGTGAGAAGTTTTTCATTGTCCATTGGTAAGCGTGGGGCAATCTCCCGGGTTGCTTGTGTGCGTGGGTGTGTGGGGTGCGGGGGCTGCACATCGATCCCTCCTCTTGTTTCGGATATGTTCATGCCTTTTCGTAGCGAGCCTTCTGGACTAATGCATTCATTTTTTTCTCGCTCGCCTTCACATCGAGGTTGCCCCCGGGCGATCCGAGCGATCGGGGTCCACCGTTGCCGCTTTGTCCGCGGACTCCTAGGTGGTCTCGCGCGCGTGAGGGTTGGAGAATTTTTAAAGGGAGGTTGCGCAGGAATGGTCGTTCTTGTTTTATTTCCGTCCTTTTGCATCGAGGGGTGCCGCAGAGCGTCGAAACGATCGAGGTCCCGCTGTGCTTCTGCCGACCGTGGACTAGGTGGCCTCGTGCGGGGCGGTGGCCGGGGTGGCATTTCTAATAGGAGGTTGCTTCCACTTGGTCATTCTCCTTCTACTCTCTCTTCTTTTCCCGCTGCAAAGTGAGGCTGCCGTCGGGCGATCGAGTGATCGAGTGTCGGCGCCGACTGCAGCACGTGCCGGTGGGACTCCTAGGTGGCCTCGCCGCTAACGGGCGAGAAGGGTTGCGGTGGAATTTTTAAGAGACGCCGGTCGGGGTCGGTTGCTCCCATTTATTGCTTTGCTTTCGCATCGAGGCCGCTACGAGCGATCGGGTGATTCGAGTCCCATCGTGCTGCCAGTCCCGTGGACTCTAGGTAGCCTTGGTGCGCGGGGATGGTTGGGAGGCGTTGAGATAAGAGAGAGAGAGAGAGAGATTGTGCGGTTGGTCGTTCTCCATTTCGTTTTGCCTTTCGAGACGGTGGTCGCAGCGAGCTCGCCGGGGTCCACCTGTTGCCCGGCGTCGGGAGTGGACTCCTAGGTGGCCTTGGTGCGAGGTGGGGAAGTTTGGCGGGGCATTTCTACGAGAGTCTTGTTTCGTTTTCTCCACTTTGTCACGCCTGCTCTGCATCGGCCTGCCGTGGTGATAAGGCTTTTTGCCATCCTCGTCGGCCGTGGTTACCAACTCCTAGGCGACCCTCTGTGCAATGTGACCCGAGGGTTGACCCATATTTTCGGCTTTGTGGATCTTGCGTCCATCGTCCACTCACGATTTGATGTCTTTGCATGTCCTTGGCATGTAGTGTGTGTGGGCTCTAATCCCTCTCGATGCGAGAGGTGCAAGGCGTGAAGAGCTTTACATGGATATGTTGACCTCTCCCTTCGACTTGGATGGGTGTTTAGGTTGGCTCTCTCCGTAGGAGAGAAACTGCATGTCCCTCTGAAGCGGGAGGGTGCTACCCTGCTGATCCAGTCTGCCGGTAGTCATATGTCTGTCTCAAAAGATTAAGCCATGCATGTCTAAGTATGAACTAATTCAGGTCAGGCAAGCCACGGATGGCTCATTAACCAGCTATCAGAGTGCCTGATGGTACCATACTACCCGGATAACCGTAGTAATTCTAGAGCTAATACGTGCACCAAGTCCCGACTCTTTGGAAAGGGATGCATTTTTTAGATAAAAGGCGGCGCTGGGCGTGCTTCAGTCGCTTTCTCCGTGAATCATGATAATCTGCGATCGGATCGCATGTGCCCCTTGTGTCGGCGATGACCTCATTCAAATTTCTCGCCACTATCAACTTTCGATGGTAGGATAGAGGCCGTGCTCATGGTGGCGACGGGCCGACGGAGAATTAGGGTTCGATTTCCGGAGAGGAGCACTCGAGAAACGGCCACCACATCGAGGAAGGCGACGAGGCGCGCACGTGCTAATCCCGACATGGGGAGGTAGTGACACAAATAGCAACACGGGCCTCACTCGAGTCGGTAATTGGAATGCATAGTACAATCTAAATCCCTTAACGAGGATCCATTGGAGGGGCAAGTACGGTGCCGGCGTGCCCGCTCAGTAAATCTGTACTCTCCGTCAGCGTATATTTAAGTTGTTGCCGGTTTAAAAAGCTCGTAGTTGGATCTTTGGGTCGTAAAGGCACTAAGTCCTTTACTGCAGAAGGCAGAACTCCACGCCCTTCCAGTCCCTTTTGTCGGCGGCGCGCTCGTCCAGCCTCGCGCCCAGGTGGGTCAAAGCGGCTCTCGCGCTCGTTACTTTGAGTGGGGTGCTCAAAAGCAAGCCCCATGCGCATCGAATGCATTGCATGGAATAGCGTGATAGGAGTCTCGGGTCCTATTGTGTTGGCCTTCGACCGGAGTAATGATTACTAGCCCGTCGGGGGCATTCGTATTTCATTGTCGGAGGTGAAATTCTTGGATTTATGAAAGACGGACCACCGCAAAAGCATTTTCAGCCAGGATGTTTTCATTAATCAAGAACGAAAGTTGGGGGCTCTGAAGACGATCGGATACCGTCCTACTCTCAACCATAAACGCATGCCCGACGCGATCGGTGGATGTTGCTCTAAGGACTCGCTAGCACCTTCCGAGAAAGCGTAGTGTTTGGGTTCCGGAGTATGGTCGCGAGAAGAAACTTAAAGGAATTGACCGAAGGGCACCACCAAGAGGAGCCTGCTTAATTCTGACTCAACACGCGAAACTTACCAGGTCCGGATCATAGCAAGGATCGACGATTGAGAGCTCTTTTCTTGATTCTATGGGTGGTGGTATGGCCGTTCTTAGTTGGTGGAGTCGATTTGTCCGGTTAATCACCGAGTAACGAACGAGACCTCGGCACCGCTAACTAGCTACGCGGAGGTTCCCCCTCGCGCCAGCTTCTGAGAGGGACTATGGCCATTTAGGCCATGGAAGTTTGAGGCAATAACAGTCCGTGATGCCCTTAGATGTTCCCAGGGCACACAGCGCATGACCTGATGCGACCAACGCAGTTTTTCTTCCCGGTTCGAGAGCATCGGAAATCTTCCTCAAATTGCATCGTGATGATAGACCATTGCAATTATTGGTCTTTGCAACGAGGAATTCTAGTAAGCGGCATGTCATCAACTCCGTGTTGACTACGTCCCTACCCTTTGTACTTTACACCGCCCGTCGCTCCCACCGATTGAATGATCCGGTGAAGTGTTCCGGATTGCGTCGAGACGACGTGGTTCACGCTTTGTCTACGTCGGTGAGAAGTTCATTGAACCTTATCATTTAGAGGAAGGAGAAGTCGCACAAGGTTACCGTAGGTGGAACTGCGGGTAGATCATTGATAGCAGAGGTTGTTTGTTTTTTCGTTTAGGTGTGTGTGTGGGTTTCGGTGCATGTAATCTAGGAACGTGTGGTGTGTCTCTAGTGAGCGGGTTTGATGCTTTGTAGGGTGGTGCCTCTTGCGAAAGAGACCAGCAACATTTTGTAGTTGCCCTATCTTGAGTTCACGCTTTGTTGTTTCGGTGCACCTGCATGTCGATGCTTGTGCTTGTCCCATCCTTTGTTATTATTTCCCCTAATGTGTTTTTTCGTATGGGGATCGAGCTCGCTGTCCCGGGAGCCCCCTCTCCAACGCGTCTGCTCGACAGGCGTGGTTGTCGCAGCCGAGGTGCTTTGGAAACATCGATGGAGTCGGACTCGTTCGTAGCGCGGTGCTCTGGTCCCTTTTTGCTCGTTGAAGATGTGAGCCCTATAGTTGGTTCTCTTCCAAAGGCGGCGGCGGTGGTTTATGTGTTTGCTTTTGGGCGAGCCTTTTTGCTGGTGGTTTGGAGTCACAGCGGGAGTGGTTGCGCGTGCGCTTCCCACCTCAACCCTTTCGCGAGGGGAAAATGTCGGGGTGGGGGTCAAATATGGGATGGATGAAGAGCGGAGCAATCCGTTGGGCTCAAGCACCCTAGTCCTCCCCGACCGTTCCTTGACATGCCCTCGCCGAAGGGTTGGGTCTAGGTAATCGAGCCACGTCCTTGTTCGAGCTCCATCAAAATTGCAGTTTCCTCATCGATGGGCACGAGGTAGCATTATTTTCGTCCCCTTTCGGGTGTCGAGGGAATTCCTCGTCCTTTCTTTCGAGCCACTCCCCCTCTAGGGGGAAAGTAGGAAACAGAGTTATGATGTCCTAGTCCTCACCCAGCTTTGGATTGTGGGTTTTTTTTGCGCGACTTGGTCATTTCTTGGATTGTTGCAATAGCGTTGTGGTGTGCGCTTTAGCTTCCCTCTTTTAGGGTGACGTTGCACCACGCGTATTTTGTGTCTCCTGGGCTTTATCCAGCGTTGAGTGTCGGCCGCGATAACTCCTCTTTGGAGTTTCGGTCTGTTTGGGCCCCCTTGAATTTTTTCTTTTGCCGAAAGGTTGTCGTGGTGTCCGTGTACACGGAGGTGCGGTGTTGGCGGGTTTGCTGTATTAGGCATTTTTTGTGCTAGCCTTGTGTGGGTTGTAAAGTCGTCACCTCCGTAGTAACGTGCTCTAGGCACTTGTCTCGTCAGGGCCCTCGCTTTTCCAGCGTCAGTGCTTTAGGTTGTGGCTTGTCTCGCTTGGGTTGTTTGATTGCCGCTTGTTATGTCGTGCTGCATAGAAAGGATGTTGCGTCGCAATGTGGTATGTGGAAGGGTGCGAAAACGTGGGATGCTTTTGATTGGGTGCCTTGTTTTTCATTCTTTTTTGGTTAAGTCAACGTCCCTCGCGCAGCGTGGACCTCTGTTTTTTCTAGCTAGCTTTGCCTGAAATTTGGCCCCCTTTCTCTCAAATTGGATTTTTGTCACAGCGTTATGGTAGTGGTCGTCGCGGTCTTTCTTCTCGTCGCTGATTTGCTTCCTTCCGGCACACTATGGATAGCAGCGAAAAGCCAGAACGTTTGTGGCCTGCAGACGATGAAAAGGCAGTAAACCTCCCTGCTGGCCACCCTAGTCCTTCTCGTCGTCGTTCACGCAGCTTCCCCTTTCCTTTGCTAAGGCACAGGGCTTGGAAAATCTGCACGCGAAAGTTTGAGCCTCCCCGTGATTCGCTTTTGTTCTAGCTTGACGAGAAAAGGTGGACTGGCTGTGGATTTTGACGTTTCTCGAAGGACAGTGCCAAAGCCAGGCGAGTTCCCGACACGGGGTGGCTCGCCCTCGTCCTTCTCGTCGTCGATCCGTGCAGTTCCCGCCTTTTTGCGAGGCAGCACCTGGGCCTTTGTAACAGGTCGTTTTGTGTTTCGACCCTCGCCCGATGTCTTTCTATGCTCTCTTTTCTCTTTTGCTCGTTTTTGGGTTGCTTTTCTCTCTTCGGCCTAGCTTTCACAAGAGAAAAGGGTGAATCGCGTGACTGATTGGCACTCGCTGACGCCATGAAACGGCGACGCAGCCCCGCTGGCCACCCCAGTCCCTTCCCGATTGTCGTTCCTTGCGATTCCCCTTTTGCGCAGGGCGCGTGGCTCGGCGATGTTTGTTATCCTCTGCTTTGGGCCTCCTCCTGGAGTGGGTGGACAATTTTGTTTCTCTTTTCTTCATGTGTTTTTCATTTACCTTTCGCGTTCCGACCCCCGTCTTTCACCATGGAGAAAACAAAGAGTTGTAGTGGGCCTGGCGGTTCGTGAAGGATCGAAAAGCTAGTGAGTTTTCTTGTGGTGGCCACCCGAGTCTTCCCGTCAACGTTCTTTACAACTCTACCCTCGGAAAAGGCGACGCTTTGGAGCGCACCTCTTCGTCACCTCCGAGCCTTCCCTGTGAGTAGATAGGCAGGTGCGCTGTCAGTCTTTGAGGGAAGGGGGCACGATGTTACCACTGTACGTTGGGTTGGACGCTAGCCATTTCTCGTGTGCGATATTTTGCAACAAGCACGGAAACGACTCTCACAAACGGATATCTCGCTCTGAAAACGCATGAAGAACGGAGCGGATGCGTGACACTTTAGCGAATTATATGGAATCCAGAATCATCGAGGTTTTTGAACACAATTTGCCACCGCCGAGCCTGCCCGGAGGCACGCCCGCAGGCGCCGCATCCCAACTGGGCCCGCACTGCCACATGCAGGGCAGCAAGGAGCGCTCGCCCGCGCACACACGCGCGCGGCAGTCGAAATGTGCGTGCGATGTTTCGCGCGTGCGTCGGCAAGCGTGATCTTGCTCACTTGCCCCAGCGCCGCGCGGTCAAGGCTGGCATCAGGGCATCCGGACCTTGCATGCTGTTTTCCTGTCCTCCATTGGGTAGGGCGGTGATTTAGCTTCCAGCTTGCACCTCACTACAAAGCGAGAACACAACTAGTTTAAGCATATAATTGAGCGGAGGAAAAGAAACTTACAATGGATTCCCAGTAGCGGTGGAAAGCACCCAGAAGAGCCCAAAGATGAGGAATTTCCAGAAAGGGCCGGGCCGAATTGCAGTCTCAGAGAATGGCGTCTTTCAGCGCAAGGATTCAAGCCAAGTCCCTGGAAGGGGCGCTGAGAGGGTGGACATTGCCGCGTCGGGGACCGCCGCATCGCTGCAGGCGTTGCCGGCGAGCTCAAGTCGATTTGCAACGGCGCGCACTGGTGTGTGTGTCGTCGCGGCCACGATGCGGCGAGAGACCGATAGCAAAACAAGTGCTCGGCGAGGGAAAGATGAAAAGACCTTAGAAAGAGAGCTAAAGAGGCCTGAAATCGCAGCGGGAGAGGGACGCTTGAGGGAGGCACTGTAGGCACCTCGGCTTCTGGATGTGGATCCGCCCGTCGGGGCCGTCCGCCGCTCGACTGGAGGCAGCAAACCAACACGGCTGCCGCATCGATCACAAGCTGCGGGTGGAGTACCGCCTGTCGGTTTGCCGGTGCGGTGGTCGAGGGACGAAGCGCGCGCCCTTGTGGCGGGCCGTGTGCACTGCGCGCTCGTGGTGTTGGTTGTGCGGGCTTTCCATTCGGCCCGTCTTGAAACACGGACCCAAGGGAGTCTGACATGTGTGTGCGAGTCGGCGGGTTTGAAAACCTGCGAGGCGCAAGGAGCTGACGACGGCGAGATCCCTCTTTCGCGGGGGGTGCATCGTCGACCCGACCTTGAGCTTAGTGCGAAGGGTTCGAGTGCGAGCACACTGGTTGGGACCCGAAAGATGGTGAACTATGCCCGAGCGAGGCGAAGCGGAGGAAACTGCTGGTGGAGGCTCGAGTAGCGATGCGACATGCAAATCGTTCGTCGACTTGGGTATAGGGGCGAGAAGACTAATTGAACCATCTAGTAGGCGGTTTCCTCCCGAAGTTTCCCTTGGGATAGCCGGAGCTCATGCGCGAGTTTTGTCGGGTAAAAGCAAATGATTAGAGGCATCGGGGGCGTAACGCCCTCGACCTATTCTCAAACTTTAAATAGGTAAGAGGTGCGGCTGCTCCATTGAGCCGTCGCCATGGGAATCGAGAGCTCCAAGTGGGCCATTTTTGGTAAGCGAGCGCGGCGATGAGGATGAACCGAAAAGTTGAGTTACGGTGCCGAATTGCGCGCTAACCTAGATCCCACAAAGGGTGTTGGTTGATTAAGACGGCACGGGACGGTGGTCATGGAAGTCGAAATCTCGCTAAGGAGTGTGTATTAACTCACTCGCCGAATCAACTAGCCCCGAAAATGGATGGCGGCCAGCACGCAACAATACTCGGCCGTCGGAGCAATTGCACGGCTTCGATGAGTAGGAGGACGCGGGGGTCGTTGAGAAACCTCGGGCGTGAGCTTGAGTGGATTGGCCCTCAGGTGCGAGATCTTGGTGGTAGTAGCAAATATTCAAATGAGAACTTTGAAGGCGAAGTGGGGGAAAGGTTCCATGTGAACAGACACTTAGACATGGGTTAGTCGATCTAAGAGATGGGGAAGCCTTGTATCAGGGTGCACTCGCACGAGCATCGAAAGGGAATCGGGTTAATATTCCCCGACCGGGACACTGGCGGCGGGCGGCAACGTTAGGAAATCCGGAGACGCTGCGTCGGGGGCCCCGGGAAGGAGTTTATCTTTTCTTTTTCATGACTTGCTCACCACGGAATCGGTTCACCCGAGAGATAGGGTCCGGCGGTTGGAGAAGAGCACCGCACGTCTTGCGGTGTCCGGTGCGCCCTCGGCGGCCCTTGAAAATCTGGAGGACCGAGTACTGTTCATGCCCGGTCGTACTCATAACCACATCGGTCTCCAAGGTGAACGACCTGCAGTCGATCAGAACAATGTGCAGGTAAGGAAGTCGGCGAAACGGATCCGTAACTTCGGAAAGGATTGGCTGCGAGGGGCCGGGCCTAGGGGTCGCGCCCTCAACTCGTGGGTCGTCCGGCGATCGCGCGAGCTGCTCTCGCGGCGAGGGCGAGGCGATCGCGTGCCGATTGGGATACGGGCGTAGAATGCCCCTCGCGGGGGCTTTTCTCTAGGCGGCGAACGGTCGACTCGGGACCGGTGCGGACAAGGGGGAATCCAACGTGCAATTAAAACAAAGCATTGCGATGGTCCTGCGGATGCGACACGCAATGTGATTTGCTGCCGATGTCTGCGAATGTGCCAAAGTGAAGAAATTCAACCAAGCGCGGGTAAACGGCGGGAGTAACTATGACTCTCTTAAGGTAGCCAAATGCCTCGTCATCTAATTAGTGACGCGCATGAATGGATTAACGAGATTCCCCACGCTGTCCCCTATCTACTATATAGCGAAACCACGGCCAAGGGAACGGGCTCGGCGAATCGGCGGGGAAAAGAAGACCTGTTGAGCTTGACTCTAGTCCGAACTTTGTGAAATGACTTGAGAGGTGTAGAATAAGTGGGAGCGGTTTTCGGTGCAGAGTGAAATACCACTACTTTTAACGTTATTTTACTTATTCCGTGGGCGGAGACGGGGACACGCTCTTTTGTTTTTGGCCTTAAGGCACGTTTCGGCGGGTCGATCCCGGGCGGAAG
The DNA here is from genome assembly GCA_034641835.2 of Pinus albicaulis. Lineage (NCBI taxonomy): Eukaryota > Viridiplantae > Streptophyta > Pinopsida > Pinales > Pinaceae > Pinus > Pinus albicaulis. The sequence goes on along the minus strand of JAXQQM020086745.1, from coordinate 186,062 downwards.
ACATTGTCGGTGGGGAGTTTGGTGGGGGCGGCACATACGGTAAAAGATAACGCAGTGTCCTAAGATGAGCTCAACGAGAACAGAAATCTCTGTGGAACAAAAGGGTAAAAAGCTCATTTGATTTTGATTTTCGGTACGAATACAAGCCCAGTGAAAGCGTGGCCTATCGATCCTTTAGACTTTCGAATTTGAAGCTAGAGGTGTCGGAAAAAGTTACCACGGGGGATAACTGCCTGTGGCGGCCAAGCGTTCATAGCGACGTTGCTTTTTGATCCTTCGATGTCGGCACTTCCCTATCATTGTGAAGCGAAATTCACCAAGTGTTGGATTGTTCAACCCACGATAGGGAACGTGAGTCGGGTTTGAGACGCGTCGTGAGGCAAAGGGTTAGTTTTACCCTACTGATGAACCGCACCGCAATAGTAATTCAACTTAGTACGAGAGGAACAGTTGATTCACACGATTGGTCATCGCGCTTGGTTTGAAAATCCCGGTGGCGCGAAGCTACCGTGTGTCGGATTATGGTCGAACGCCTCTAAGTCAGAATCCACGCTAGAAAACGAGTGCATGTCACTCTTCGACGTATCTCGACCCGCGATATAGGGGCGTCTCTTTGTCGCCCCCAGGGGCCCGTGTCATTTGCAAACCGCGATCGTGAAGCATCTCGGTCGGGGCAGCTTTGAAGTTAAATTTCAAACGGTCGTTGAGAAGAATCCTTTGCAGACGACTTAAATACGCGACGGGGTATTGTAAGTGGCAGAGTGGCCTTGCTGCCACGATCCACTGAGATTCAGGCCTTGGTCGCCTCGATTCGGAGCTTCGCTCTTGTCACTTTACTCAAAATTCGGACGACTATCCCCATTTCACCTTCGGTCCTTTTCATTCAAACGTCGTTTCTTTTGTTCGCATCCTCGAAAATGCATTTCTTGCTTGGGGGCGGGAAATTTGGGGTTTCCATGCCGCCGCTGCGAGAGGGGTCGCCAGTCTGCGGAACTTGTGGTCGGTGGCATGGAAACCCCAAATTTCCATGTCGCGGCACGACGTAAAACCAGCCCAGGCCTGCGGAACTTGGGGTTTCCGCGTCCTCCCGCGCCCCCGAGGGAAACACGCTAGGGAAACTGGGGTTTCCATTTCGCGGCACACGGCGGAGGGCCGCGCCCGAGCCCGGGAAACTTGGGGTTTCCATGTCCCACCCCCAGACGAAAACCGCGGGTTTCCATGTTTTTTACGCCACACTGGAAACTTGGGGTTTCCATGACGATGGAAACCGTCGCCCGAGTCTAGGGAACTGGTGGTGTTTCGAAACCGCGGATCCAAGCCTCTGGGAACTCCGGGTTTTTTTTTTTTTTTTCCATGTGGCGGCGCATACAAACCCGCTTCCATTTCGCCACACGACGGACAGCCGCCCCAATTTGGAGAAACTCGGGGTTTCCATTTCGTGGCACGGCGGAAAATTTCCCCAAGTCTGGGAAACCTGGGGTTCCCATGTCCCGCCGCGATGGAAACCGCAACCCCCAGCACGGGGTACTTGGGGGGTCCATGCCGCAGCGTGACAGAAGCCGCCGCCCAAGTATGGGGAACTTCGAGTTTCCATGTCACGGCGCGACGGAAACCGCCACCAGGGTCCCGCGGAGCTCGGGGGTTCCCATTTTTTGCGGCACGACGGATACCACCCAATTCCGGGAAACTCGGGGATTTCCACGTCCCGCCACGACAGAAACCGTGGCCTCGGTGCGGGGAGCTCGGGTTTCCATGTCGCGGCGCGACGGAGAACCGCCCAAGCCTGCGGAACTTTGGGGCTTCTGTTTCGTGGCACGAGGGAAACCGCCTAGTTCTGGGAACCTTGCGGTTTCCATCTCCCGCCCCGACGAAAACCGCGCCCCTGGTCAGGGGAACTTGGGTTTCCATGTCGCGGGATGACCGTAATCGCCCAAGTTTACGGAACTCGTGGTTTCCGTCGCGCGGCACGGCGAAGAACCGCCCAAGCCTGGCGAACTTGGGGCTCCCATTTCGCGGCGCGAAGGAAACCGCTCCCCTGGTCCGTCTCCGAAACTTGGGGTTTCCACGCCTCGTCGCGGCGGAAGCCGTCCAAATGCGGGGAAGGTTGGGTTTTGCAAGGCCCCAAGACTTCATGAGGCGCGTTCGTGGTAACGGGCGTGCCCGTCGGGCGTTCGGGCGCCGTGCGACATTACGGGCGAGCCGCCGCACAGTAACCGCACGGGGCGCGGGTGTGTGGCGGCGAGCGGCACGGGCGCGTCTCACATAGCCGGCGGTGGCATTGGAAAAAGCGACGTTACAGGCGAAACGTCACAGCGTAGCCGGAGTCATAGAACCGACGCACGAGTTGAGCGGCCGACGCTACACGAGTGGGCGGACAGCTGAACGATGGGGGTCGTCTCGGGTCGACCGAGTGACCCACGACACGCACATGATGCGCGTATTAATACGTCGTGCGGATGACGGAGAAGTCATCCAACCAACGATCAAGCAAGCATCTGAGTGCGAGCGCATTGGAGCACCACGAGCTAAGCCAACAGCTCGTTGGTGAAGGAAACACGGCGGTGGTGAACGCAGGGCGAGCGCGGGTCGAGCCAGGTTGTTGACGTGCAGGGCGTGCGGAATTCCTCCGCAGGGCATCCGCACCGCAGGACGGGTCGAGTCGGGCAGCGCGCGGGTCGAATCGTGCGACATACGTGCAGGGCGTGCGGAACTTCTCCGCAGGGCGTCCGCACGATCCGAGCTTCAGTTCAGAGGTCGTTCTGAAGGCATCGTGAGTCGGAATTGAGTGCCGAAAGTTGAAGCAGGTGCGTTTTGATGGGACGGAGCTAACCACATAGATGGGGGAGCGGATTGGACGGACGGAGAGCTCGCGGGGAGGTCTGAAACCATTTGCAGTGCCGACCCGAGTGACACGGCAGCACTTGGGCAGTTTTATGCAGGATATTCCCGAGGTGAATTCTAGTGCTGTAAACGATTGTTTTGGGCTAGTTAATGATTGTCAAGCATTGTAAGCTTGGACAAAAAGTGACTTGCCTTGCCAAAGAGCAAAGGGGGTCTTTTGCTGGATTTGAACTTATACTCTATTTCGTATTTATGAAACATATTATCGGGCAGACCCATTATTAACTGGGAGTTGCCCCTCCCTTGTATGTATGGGCATACACTGTGGATGTGATGATGATGTTCATGTTTTCCGCACATTGAAAGAACATTTGATTAACTAATTTAACAAGTGTTGCTAAAGGCGCAGTCTACATACTTGGGTATTACGAAAAGGAGAAGTACGGTAGTGCCGCACCCCGTCTATAGCACGGTTGAAAGGTCACCGAAGGTCTAGGGGCGTGACAGGTTTCCTCGCCCCGCCGTGACGACAGTCGCCCAACTGTGCGAAATGTAAGGTTTCCATGTCACTGCTCAATGGACACCGTCCAATTATACGCCCGCCGCGACGGAAACCGCCCCTGTAAGACCCACGAGCCGAGGACGACGACGGAAGGCGTTGGAAGCGTTCGGTGGACATGCGACGAGCGACGGAAACCACGACGGAAGGTTAGACGGGCGCGCCGACGGACGAAAACATCGTCCGGCTACTATGCAACGTTATCACGGTGACCGTGCGACGTTTAGGAGCGACGTGCATAAACGCGTCCAAAAATGGCCGTGTGTTGGATTGGAGGTTTTATAGGCCGGCCGTGGTGGCAAGCCGACGTTAAGGAGGAAATGCCACGTCGTAACCAAGGCTTTATGGGCGTTTACTGGGTCGGCCTCATATGGGTCAAGCCCCACCCTTGGAAGCAATGTGTGGGCAAAGGCACATACGAAAGGAGGACGTGCGATGGACGATAAAGGAAAGAAAGAAGGACATCAACATCTTGCTGATTCCACCATTGGAAAGCTAATGCTCGAGCCAGAGCGAAGGTCGAGGGTGGAGGGCGAAGCCGCGGCAGGGAAACGGAGTCTGGGTCGAGTCGGGTAAAAACCCGTTCGGCGTTCACCCGCAGGTCGAGTCGGGTTCCTTCCGCAGGGCGCGTGCGGTGCAGTGTTTAGTGCATGGTCGAGTCGGGTTCCTTCCGCAGGGCGCGTGCGGTGCAGTGTTTAGTGCATGGTCGAGTCGGGTTCCTTCCGCAGGACGCGTGGAGAACAGTGTTCAGGGCGGGCGCGTTCAGGTCGAGTCGGGTTCGTGCGGCGCGCCCGCGTTCCGGACGCGCGGATCAGTGTCTGAAGGCGCGGAGTCCGTTCAGCAGGGTCGGGTCGGGTCGAACGCGTTCAGGAAACGCGTGCAGACCGTGACCCCGGTGACCCGCGTGCGGAAACGCGTTCAGGGTGCCGAGGGCGTCTGCGACCCGAGTGACCCACTCGAACCAGAATTCGCGCAGACTTCAGAAACATGTTCTGAAAGGGAATTTTGGGGTTCCTTTGGATTTTTTGCACTGTTGGGAAGCTGTTAAGGCTAGACCCAGGTACAAGCACATTTGGCAAGAAGCATAAATGGTTTATGGAGGCTTCGCTGTATAGTTATTGCAGATTGTACATATTTATTGAAGCATAATATTGGGCAGACTTATTAACGGGATTTTCCCCTCCCTTGAATGTATGGGCGTTCATGTGGTTTGATATTGATGTTTATTGCTGTTTTATTTCCGCACAGGAGCACTTTGGAAGATTAATTAAACAAGTGTTGAGTTAGGCGTAGTCTACTTATTGAGTATTTGAAAAGAGAAAAATAAGGTAGTGCCGCACCCGTCTATAGAGTGGTTGGGAGACTACCACAGGTATAAGGGCGTGACAGTTGGTATCAGAGCTACATTTTTGTGGCTTTATTATTATTATTATTATTATTATTATTATTATTATTGAGCAGGGATACCGTTGCAGCGTTGCAGGTGCTATTGAAGCTTGATGGATGAGTTTGTTTCATTGGAAATGAACTTCAAAGAAATTAAAGAGAAGTCGAAGGAAGTGGAAAAGGAGTTTGATGAGGCGAGTCGGACCATTGATACATTGTGCAAGAGGAGGACATCTGGCATGAGAAAAGATGAAATGTTTCGACTTATGAAGAAAGTGAGAATTCTCCGAGCAGAAATGGACAAGGTGGAAGAAGAGCGAAGGAAGTTAATTGATAAGCTTCTCGAGCTTAGAGACCTTGGAAAGATGAAGCATGGTGGCATGAAGCCCACTGTGGCCGAACCAAAGGATGTTGTAGATGTGATTGAAGTCAAGGAAGAAGCTGATGAACAAGTTGGACCGGGACCAAGCACATTACAAGCATTGATGGTGGACGATTCTCACAAGGATGTTGCAGATGTGGTAGAAGTCGAGGACGAACTTGATGAACAGGTTGGACCAGGGCCAAGCACATCGCGAGCATCGGTGATGGATGATTCTGGGGAGGATGTTGAGGATGCGGATATGATCGAGGAAGAACTCGTGGAACAAGTTGAACCTGGACCAAGCACATTGCAGGCATTGGGGGATGACCCACATGAAAATTTTGCAGAAGTGACAATGATCGAGGAGGAACTTTATGAGCAGGCGGTACCAGGATCGGAAGCATTGCAGACATTGATGAGGACGGAGGACACTCGCTTAGAGATTCTTCATGAAGACATGGCTCGTGTTTCAATTGAGCATCCGGGAGATGGACCGTATGCAGGGATGGGAAAGAAGATGACTTCTTTTCCAATACCATGGAGGACCTTTCCTCGGATGACTATGATGGAACCTTGTACATTGGAGAAGCAAGGGGAGCATTTCTTGTTGTAGGCCTTGATAGGGAAATTTGTGACCTCGCTCTAGTAGGTTCAAATTCCCGTGACAAAGGTGGAACTTGATGATCTCTGTGATAGATACGGGTCATGCTTAGCCACATGGAAACTGGCTAGGTGCCCGGCATGACTCATGGACTGCCTTGGTGGTAGAGCACATTGTCTGGGTAGACTTCTTCATGGCTTACAACCAAGAAGGAACTCTTGGTGCACCTTTAGCGGGGGAGAAGCCTTGGAGGAAGTACCCATGATGATGATGGTAGAAGTGACCGAGGGCACTTAGCCTGTACACTATACACATGATGGTGACTGGGGTTGAGGCAAGTCTACTCTTGATGGACACATGGGAAACCAAAGTCATGTACATTGACACGAGGGCATGGCAGGACATTATGTGGAGACATTATGCAGGTGCACTTACTGGGTGCCCACTTATGAGCATCATGGAGGAGTGTAAAGAAGGAATATGCTGAGCATGATCGATTGTTGGTGCTACATGGAGATCTTTTATAGATGGGCTGATGGACGTTGTTCACTTTGAGCAACAAGACATTGGTTGGATGAGCAGCCTACGAGCACATTCATATGACTTGCAGGGTGAGAACAACTTGTGGTGGCACTCGCGAGCAATACAAGTATGCTTGCCAACGCTTTGGATAGGATGATGCGTGGGAGTTCATGGTGGAGTTTCATTCATTGGAGGCTTCATACTACAATGATCTTGCAGTATCTGGTTCACTGAGGAACTGAGATCGAGACTGGTCTTGATTTTGATGCACTATGGGATGCATACCTTCGAGCAGGGAAACGTGTTCGGTCGGGTCGGGTCGCGTGAGGGCGCCCAAGGAAACGCGTTCGGGTCGGGTCGTGTGAGGGCGGCCGTATAAAAAAGGCTAAGTTGTGACCGCCCGCGTGCCTTGTGCACGTTCGCGCGGCCAGTTTCCGATTTGCTCCCTTGTGCCTTCGTTCGGGCGGGTCGGGTCGGGTCGTGCCGTGCCGTGCGAGGGGGGCCGTATAAAAATGCTAAGTTGTGACTGCTCGTGTGCCTTGTGCACGTTCGTGCGACCCGTTTTCCGTTTGCTCCCTTGTGCCTTCGTTCGGGCGGGTCGGGTCGTGCCGTGTGAGGGCGCCCAAGGAAACGTGTTCGGGTCGGGTCGTGTGAAGGAGGCCGTATAAAAAATGCTAAGTTGTCACCGCCCCTGTGCCTTGTGCACGTTCGTGCGACCCGATTGCCGTTTGCTCCTTTGTGCCCTCGTTAGGGCGGGTCAGGTCGTGCCGTGTGAGGGCGCCCAAGGAAACGCGTTCGGGTCGGGTCGTGTGAGGGAGGGCGTATCGAAAATGCTAAGTTGTGACCGCCCGTGTGCCTAGTTGTCACGCCCCTATACCTTCGGTGTCTTTCAACCACGCTATAGACGGGTGCGGCACTACCGTACTTTTTTCTTTTTCCAAATACTCGAGTATATAGACTACGCCTTTAGCAACACTTGTTAGTTATTAACCAAAGGTTCTCTCGATATGCGGAAATAAACATAAACATCATTATCAATCCACAAGTATGCTCATACATACAAGGGAGGGGCAATTCCCTGTTAATAATGATAAATATGAAATAATAAGTTACAATCCACCAGAAGCCACTTCTGCTCCTTGGCAAGGCAAGTTAGCCTTTTGACCAAGCCCTAAGGCTTGTCAACCATCAAACTAGCCTACAGCAATCATTTACAATCATCAAAATTCACCTTGGGAATATCCTGCACAAAACTGCCCAAGTGCTGCCGGGTCACTCAAATCGGCACTACAAATCAGTTTAGACCGTCCCTCGAGCTCCTTGTGTGTCCAATCCGCTTCCCAACTGTACGGTTAGATGCGGCCCGTCAATACGCACATTCTGCAATTTACGGCACTCAATTCCGACTCCGGACGCTCCCGGAATGGCTTCCGCACTGTAGTGCAGTTCGTGCAGAGGCGCCCAGTCTTGGGTCACCCGACTCGCCCGGCCAAACGCGTTCGGGTCGGGTCGGGCGCGTCGGGTGAGGGCGCCCGGCCAAAGGCGTTCGGGTCGAGTCGTTTGGGCCGAGGGCGCCCGTATCAGATTTGCTAAGTTGTGACCGCCCGGGTGGCTTGTGCACGTCCGAGCGACCCGTTTGCCGTTTGCTCCCATGTGCGTCCGTTCGGTCGGGCGGGTCGTGTGGCACGGAGTGAGGCGTCCGTCCCGGCCGAACCGTTTGGTCGAGCGCCGGGTGTCGGTTGCTAAGTTGTATTGCGCCCGGGTGCCTTGGCTCTTGTCCGTCACCCGGCCCCGTTTGCCGTTTGGTCCCATGTGCGTCCGTTCGGGTCGGAGTCGGGTCGTTCGGTCGACGTGCGGGTGACGTCGGGTCGGGTCGGGTACGTTTCGTCGTGGCCCGGGTGAGGGCGTCCAGGTTACGAGTCGTTGTTAAAGGCGTCCGTTCGGGTCGGGTCGTTTGGTCGTGGCGAGGTGAGCGACCGGGTCGGGTCGTTTGGGCCCAGGGCGTCCGTTCGGGTCGGGTCGGGTCGGGTGGGCGTGCCGGGTGAGGGCGTCCGTTCGGGTCGGGTCGGGTCGGGTGGGCGTGCCGGGTGAGGGCGTCCGTTCGGGTCGGGTCGGGTCGGGTCGGGTGGGCGTGCCGGGTGAGGGCGTCCGTTCGGGTCGGGTCGGGTCGGGTCGGGTCGGGTCGGGTGGGCGTGCCGGGTGAGGGCGTCCGTTCGGGTCGGGTCGGGTCGGGTCGTTTGGTCGTGCCGGGTGAGGGCGTCCGTTCGGGTCGGGTCGTTCGGTCGTGCCGGGCGAGGGCGTCCGTTCGGGTCGTGTCGTTCGGTCGTGCCGGGTGAGGGCGTCCGTTCGGGTGAGGGCGTCCGTTCGGGTCGGGTCGTTCGGTCGTGCCGGGCGAGGGCGTCCGTTCGGGTGGGCGTGCCGGGCGAGGGCGTCCGTTCGGGTCGGGTCGGGTCGTTTAGCCCGAGGGCGCCCGTGTCAAATTTGCTAAGTTGTGACCGCCCGGGTGCCTTGTGCACGTCCGGGCGGCCCGTTTGCCGTTTGCTCCCATGTGCGTCCGTTGGGTCGGGTCGTTCGGTCGTGCCGGGCGAGGGCGTCCGTTCGGGTCGGGTCGTTCGGTCGTGCCGGGCGAGGGCGTCCGTTCGGGTCGTGTCGTTCGGTCGTGCCGGGTGAGGGCGTCCGTTCGGGTGAGCGTGCCGGGCGAGGGCGTCCGTTCGGGTCGGGTCGGGTCGTTTGGCCCGAGGGCGCCCGTGTCAAATTTGCTAAGTTGTGGCCGCCCGGGTGCCTAGTGCACGTCCGGGCGGCCCGTTTGCCGTTTGCTCCCATGTGCGTCCGTTTGGTCGGGTCGTTCGGTCGTGCCGGGCGAGGGCGTCCGTTCGGGTCGGGGCGTTCGGTCGTGCCGGGTGAGGGCGTCCGTTCGGGTCGGGTCGTTTGGTCGTGCGGCACGATGGCGTCCGTTCGGGTGGGCGTGCCGGGCGAGGGCGTCCGTTCGGGTCGGGTCGGGTCGTTTGGCCCGAGGGCGCCCGTGTCAGATTTGCTAAGTTGTGACCGCCCTGGTGCCTTGTGCACGTCCGGGCGGCCCGTTCGCCGTTTGCTCTCATGTGCGTCCGTTTGGTCGGGTCGTTCGGTCGTGCGGCAAGGCGGTCCGTCGGGTCGGGTCGTTCGGTCGTGCCGGGCGAGGGCGTCCGTTCGGGTCGGGTCGTTCGGTCGTGCCGGGTGAGGGCGTCCGTTCGGGTGAGGGCGTCCGTTCGGGTCGGGTCGTGCCGGGCGAGGGCGTCCGTTCGGGTGGGCGTGCCGGGCGAGGGCGTCCGTTCGGGTCGGGTCGGGTCGTTTGGCCCGAGGGCGCCCGTGTCAAGGTTGCTAAGTTGTGACCGCCCGGGTGCCTTGTGCACGTCCGGGCGGCCCGTTTGCCGTTTGCTCCCATGTGCGTGGTTGGTCGGGTCGTTCGATCGTCTCTCTTACGACGAAGCGTCCGTTCGGGTCGGGTCGTTCGATCGTGCGATGAAAGCGTCCGTTCGGGTCGGGAGTCGTTTAGTCGTGCGGCACGATAAGCGTCCGTTAATTAGGCGTGCGAAAGCGAGGGCGTCCGTTGGTCAGGTCGAATCGGGTCGTTCGCCGAGAGGCGCCGTGTCGGTTGCTAAGTTGTGACCGCCGGGTGCCTTGTGTGCGTCCGGGCGGGGCCGGGACACGTTTGCTCCAATGTGCGTCCAGATTCGGTCGTCTCGGGAGTGAGGGCGTCCGTTCGTGTCGTGTCGTTTGGTCGTGCGGCACGATGGCGGCCGTTCGGTTGGGCGAGCCGTGCGAGGGCGTCCGTTCGGGTCGGGTCGGGTCGTTCGGGCCGAGGGCGCCCGTGTCAGATTTGCTAAGTTGTGACCGCCCGGGTGCCTTGTGCACGTCCGGGCGGGCCGTTTGCCGTTTGCTCCCATGTGCGCTCGTTTGGTCGGGCGTGCCGTGTCGCGCCGGGTGAGGGCGTCCGTTGAGTGTGGGCGTGTCGGAGTGAGCGCTCCGTTCGTGTCGGCCCCGTGCCGGGTGAGGGCGTCCGTTCGTGTCGTGTCGTTTGGTCGTGCGGCACGATGGCGACCGTTCGAGTGGGCGTGCCGGGCGATGGCGTCCGTTCGGGTCGGGTCGGGTCGTTCGGGCCGAGGGCGCCCGTGTCAGATTTGCTAAGTTGTGACCGCCCGGGTGCCTTGTGCACGCCCGGGCGGCCCGTTTGCCGTTTGCTCCCATGTGCGACCGTTTGGGTGGGCCCGTCGTGTCGCGCCGGGTGAGGGCGTCCGTTCGTGTCATGTCGTTTGGTCGTGCGGCACGATGGCGACCGTTCGAGTGGGCGTGCCGGGCGAGGGCGCCCGTTCGGGTCGGGTCCGGTCGAGGGCGCCCGTGTCAGATTTGCTAAGTTGTGACCGCCCGGGTGCCTTGTGCACGTCCGGGCGGGCCGTTTGCCGTTTGCTCCCATGTGCGACCGTTTGGGTGGGCGCGTCGTGTCGTGCGGGGTGAGGGCGTCCGTTCGGGTGGTCGTGCCGGGCGAGGGCGTCCGTTCGGGTCGGGTGGTATGGACCGAGGGCGCCCGTGTCAGATTTGCTAAGTTTTGACCTCCCGGGTGCCTTGTGCACGTCCGGGCGGCCCGTTTGCCGTTTGCTCCCATGTGCGACCGTTCGGGTGGGCGTGTCGCGTCGTGCCGGGTGAGGGCGTCCGTTCGGGTCGGGTGGTTTGGCCCGAGGGCGCCCGTGTCAGATTTGCTAAGTTGTGACCGCCCGGGTGCCTTGTGCACGTTCGGGCGGCCCGTTTGCCGTTTGCTCCCATGTGCGTCCGTTCGGGTGGGCGCGCCGTGTCGTGCCGGGTGAGGGCGTCCGTTCGGGTGGGCGCGCCGTGTGAGGGCGTCCGTTCGGGTGGGGGCACCGTGTCGTGCCGGGTGAGGGCGTCCGTTCGGGCGGGCATGCCAGGTGAGGTCGTCCGTTCGGGTGGGGTCGTTTGGCCCGAGGGCGCCCGTGTCAGATTTGCCAAGTTGTGACCGCCCGGGTGCCTTGTGCACGTCCGGGCGGCCCGTTTGCCGTTTTCTCCCATGTGCGTCCTTACGGGTGGGCGCGTCGTGTCGTTCCGGGTGAGGGCGTCCGTTCGGGTCGGGTCGTTTGGGCCGAAGGCGCCCGTGTCAGATTTGCTAAGTTGTGACCGCCCGGGTGCCTTGTGCACGTCCGGGCGGTTCGTTGGCCGTTTGCTCCCATGAGCGTCCGTTCGGGTCGGGCGTGTCGTGTCGCGCCGGGTGATGGCGTTCGTTCGGGTGGGCGTGCCGGGTGAGGGCGTCCGTTCGGGTCGAGTCGTTTGGCCCGAGGGCGCCCGTGTCAGATTTGCTAAGTTGTGACCGCCCGGGTGCCTTGTGCACGTCCGGGCGGCCCGTTTGCCGTTTGCTCCCATGTGCGTCCTTACGGGTGGGCGTGTCGTGTCGTGCCGGGTGAGGGCGTCCGTTCGGGTCGGGTCGTTTGGGCGTGCCGGGTGAGGGCGTCCGTTCGGGTCGGGTCGTTTGGCCCGAGGGCGCCGGTGCCATATTTGCTAATTTACGACCGCCCGGGTGCCTTGTGCACGTCCGGGCGGCCCGTTTGCCGTTTGCTCCCATGTGCGTCCGATCGGGGGGGGCGCTCCGTGTCGCCCCGGGTGAGGGCGCACGGACGGGGGCGTTCGGGTCGCCTTGTTTTGTCCGAGGGTGCGCTTATCAGATTTTTCTTTTCGTGTGAAAGGTGGGTTGGTAATTGAGTTGTTTTGCTCGGTTGTGCCTGAAGAATGGCCTTGGGTCATTTGTAGGGTCGTCGACTTTCTTCTCTCCATCACCACTCGGTAGCATATGAGCGGTAATGTTGGCCATGCTTGTCCTTGGAGGCATGTTTGAACAATCTCTCCCGTCCACTCTGTTTTCTAGCATTTGGATGGGGTTGTTGTGTGTGGCTCTTTGAGATGACTGGCTGCTTGTTGGCGTTGTTGAAATCGGCGCTCCGGTAACTCTCTCTCGTGCCCCTTGGTCGCACGTTTGCTCCGTTGAAATCAAAATTTCGCTATGTCGCTCGTTCACTTCGTCAATGTTATCTCTTTGCTATATTGTTCATCTCCTCCCTTTTTTATTATGGGGGGAGGGGTTGGATTTTCATGTGAAACATGGGTTGGTAATTGAGTTGTTTGTTCGGGTGCACTTGAAGAATAGCCTTGGGTCATTTGTAGGGTCGTCGACTCTCATCTTCTCTCCATCCCCACTCGGTAGCGCATGAGCGGTAATGTTGGCCATGCTTGTCACGGGAGGCATATGTGAAAAGAGTTACCCTTTCGCTCTTGTGTTCCGAGAGTTGGATGAGGTACGCTGCAATGGCTCCTTGAGACAGGCGGTCGGTCGCCTATGTTGCTCTCGTGCCCCTTGCTCGCTCGTTGGCTCCGTCGATGTTGGCTCTTCGCCATATTGTTCACCTCCTCCCTTTTGGTGGGTGGGAGAGGTGGGCTTTTGTCTCGTTGGCTTCGTGAAATCGGCTCCTCGGTATATTGTTCACCTCCTCCCCTTTCGGTGGGGGGAGGGGTTGGATTTTCGTGTGAAAGGTGGGTTCGTAACTGAGTTTCTTGTTCGGGTGTGCCTGAAGAGTGGCCTTGGGTCATTTGTAGGGTCGTCGACTCTCATCTTCTCTCCATCCCCACTCGGTAGCGCATGAGCGATAATGTTGGCCATGCTTGTCCTGGGAGGCATATGTGAAAAGAGTTGCCCTTCCGCTCTGTGTTCTCAGAGTTGGATGAGGTCGCTCTGTGTGGCTCCTTGAGACAACTGGCCGGTCGCCTATGTCGCTCTCGTGCCCCTTGCTCGCTCGTTGGCTACGTCGATGTTGGCTCTTCGCCATATTGTTCACCTCCTCCCTTTTTGGTGGGTTGGAGAGGTGGGCTTTTGTCTCGTTGGCTTCGTGAAATCGGCTCCTCGCTATATTGTTCACCTCCTCCCCTTTCGGTGGGGGGAGGGGTTAGATTTTCGTGTGAAAGGTGGGTTGGTAACTGAGTTGCTTGTTCGGGTGTGCCTGAAGAGTGGCCTTGGGTCATTTGTAGGGTCATCGACTCTCGTCTTCTCTCCATCCCCACTCGGTAGCGCATGAGCGGTAATGTTGGCCATGCTTGTCCTGGGAGGCATATGTGAAAAGAGTTACCCTTCCGCTCTGTGTTCTCGGAGTTGGACGAGGTCGCTCTGTGTGGCTCCTTGAGACAACTGGCCGGTCGCCTATGTCGCTCTCGTGCCCCTTGCTCGCTCGTTGGCTCTGTCGATGTTGGCTCTTCGCCAT
>JAXQQM020086745.1:165000-167500 GCA_034641835.2 Pinus albicaulis | reverse complement strand
CGATGCTTGTGCTTGTCCCATCCTTTGTTATTATTTCCCCTAATGTGTTTTTTGTATGGGGTTCGAAAGCTCGTTGCCCGGGAGCCCCCTCTCCAACGGTCCGTTCGGCGGCGCATGGTTGCTGCAGACGAGGTGCTTGGGAAACACGATGGAAAAATTCAGACTCGTTCGTAGCGGCGGTGCTCGGTCCTTTGTTCGTTGGAAGATGTGGGCCTCCATAGTTGGTTCTCTCCAAAAGGCGGCGGCGGTGGTTTATGTGTTTGCTTAGGCGAGCCTTTTTGTTGGTGGTTGGGTCAAGGGAGTGGTTGCGCGTGCGCTTCCTACCTCAACCCTTTCGCGAGGGGAAAATGTCGGGGTGGGGTCAAATATGGGATGGATGAAGAGCGGAGCAATCCGTTGGGCTGGCCACCCTAGTCCTCTCGACCATTCCTCGACATGCCCTCGCGGAAGGGTTGGGTCTAGGTAATGAAATAGCCCTCCCTTGGTTCGAGCTCCATCAAAATTGCAAGTTTCCTCGTCAATGGGCACGAGGTGGCATTCTTTTCTCGTCCCCCTTTGGTGTTGAGGGAATTCCTCGTCCTTTCTTGAGCCACTCCCCCCTTCCAAGGAAAAGTAGGAAGCAAGTTATGTCCTAGGCCTCACCATTTGGATTGTGGGTTTTTTTGCGCGACTTGGTCATTTCTTGGATGTGTCGATTGTTGCAAAAGCGTTGTGGTGTGCGCTTTGGGGGCTTCCCTCTTTTAAGGGTGTGACGTTGCACCGCCGGCGTATTTGTGGCCCTGGGCTTTATCCGGCATTGAGTGTCAGCCTGCGATAACTCCTCTTTGGAGTTTCGGTTGTTTGGGCCCCCTCGAATTTTTGGCTGGAAAGGTTGTCGGGTGCCCTGTACACGGAGGGGTGCAATAGCGGGGTGGGTTTGCTATTAGTGCATTTTGTGTCTGACGCCTTGTGTGGGTTGGGGGGTCGTTTACCTCTCAGTAGTAACGTGCTCTAGGCACTTGTCTCGTCGGGGCCCTCGGCTTTTCTAGTGGTCAAGTTTAGGTTGTGGCTTGTCTCTGCTTGGTTGCTTGATTGTCGCTCGTTATGTCGTGTAGATAGAAAGGATGTTGCGTCACAATGTAGTATGTGGAAGGGTGCGAAAACGTGGGATGCTTTTGATCGGGTGCCTTGTTTTCCTTCTTTTTGGTTAAGCCAACGTCCCCTCGCGCGGCGGTGGCCCTGTGTTTTTCTAGCTAGCGTTGCTTGAAATTTGGCCCCCTTTCTCTCAAATTGGATTTTTGTCGCGAGTGTTATGGTGGGTAATGCTTGGTTTTTCTTTCTTTCTTGTCGTCGTTTTCTTCCCTTCCGGTCCCCAGCTTTACGGAGAAAAGCGAGTATTGTTGTGGGTCGGTGTCGGAGAAGGATGAAAAGCAGTGCAAGCTCCCGGGTTGGCCACCCTAGTCCTTCTCGGTCGTCGTTCCTTGCAGTTCCCCCCTTTTTTGCCAAGGCACAGGGCTTGGAAAATCTTGTACTGTGTTTGAGCCTCCCCTTGTGATTCGTTTGTTCCCCCTAGCTTTACGGAGAAAAGGTGGGATTGCCGTGGATTTTGACGTTTTCGGAAGGATGAAAAAGCAGTGCGAGTTCCTGCTGGGGTGGCCGCCCTAGTCCTTCTCGGTCGTCGATCTGTGCAGTTTCCGCCTTTTTGCGAGGGCACGGGGCCTTGAAAGCCTGTTTTGTGTTTGAGCCTCGGCCATGTTTTGGTTCTCTTTTTTCTTTTCTCTTTTTGGGTTGCTTTTTTCTCTTCCTCCTTTCGGCCCCTAGCTTTACGGAGAAAAGGGTGAATCGTTGAGGATTGGCATTCGCGAAGGATGAAAGGCAGCGCGAGCTCCTGGGTTGGCCACCCTAGTCCTTCCGGATTGTCGTTCCTTGCGATTCCCCCCCTTTTGCGAGGGCGCGGGGCTCGCGAAGTGTTTGTTATCTGTTTGGGCCTCCTCCTTCGAGTGGGTGGACAATTTTGTTTCTCTTTCTTTCATGTGTTTTTCTTACTTTCCTCGTTCCGACCCCCGTCTTTACTGAGAAAAAAGGGGGAGTTGTAGTGGGCTTGATGTTCGTGAAGGACGAAAAGAAGTGCGAGTTTTCAGGGTGGCCACCCTAGTCCTTCTCGGTCATCGTTCTTTACAATTCTACCCCTTTTGAAAGGCATGTGGTTTGGAAAGCAGCTCTTCTTGCTTGTTCGAGCCCCTTCCCTTTGGTGAGTGGGTGTTATGGAGTGCGGTTGTCTCGAGGGGGAAGGGGGCTTGTTGCGGCGCATTGTACGTTGGGTTGGCTTTTAGCCATTTCTCGTGGGGGTGCGATATTTTGGTAACACACGGAAACGACTCTCGGCAACGGATATCTCGGCTCTTGTTACGATGAAGAACGTAGCGAAATGCGATACTTAGTGTGAATTGCAGAATCCCGTGAATCATCGAGTTTTTGAACGCAATTTGCGCCGAGGCTTCGGTCGAGGGCACGTCTGTCT
>JAXQQM020086745.1:157500-160000 GCA_034641835.2 Pinus albicaulis | reverse complement strand
CGGGCGCGCCCGTCGGGCGTTCGGGCGCCGTGCGACGTTACAGGCGAGCCGCCGCACAGTAACCGCACGGGGCGCGGGTGTGTGGCGGGGAGCGGCACGGACGCGTCACACATAGCCGGCGGTGGCATTGGAAAAAGCGACGTTACAGGCGAAACGTCACAGCGTAGCCGGAGTCATAGAACCGACGCACGAGTTGAGCGGCCGACGCTACACGAGTGGGCGGACAGCTGAACGATGGGGGTCGTCTCGGGTCGACCGAGTGACCCACGACATGCACATGATACGCGTATTAATACGTCGTGCGGATGACGGAGAAGTCATCCAACCAACGATCAAGCAAGCATCTGAGTGCGAGCGCATTGGAGCACCACGAGCTAAGCCAACAGCTCGTTGGTGAAGGAAGCACGGCGGCGGTGAACGCAGGGCGAGCGCGGGTCGAGCCAGGTTGTTGACGTGCAGGGCGTGCGGAATTCCTCCGCAGGGCATCCGCACCGCAGGACGGGTCGAGTCGGGCAGCGCGCGGGTCGAGTCGTGCGACATACGTGCAGGGCGTGCGGAACTTCTCCGCGGGGCGTCCGCACGATCCGAGCTTCAGTTCAGAGGTCGTTCTGAAGGCATCGTGAGTCGGAATTGAGTGCCGAAAGTTGAAGCAGGTGCGTTTTGATGGGACGGAGCTAACCACATAGCTGGGGGAGCGGATTGGAGAGACGGAGAGCTCGCGGGGAGGTCTGAAATCATTTGCAGTGCCGACCCGAGTGACACGGCAGCACTTGGGCAGTTTTATGCAGGATATTCGCGAGGTGAATTCTAGTGCTGTCAACGATTGTTGTGGGCTAGTTAATGATTGTCAAGCATTGTAAGCTTGGACGAAAAGTGACTTACTGCTTATGAAACAAGGGGTCTTTTCTTTGGATTTGAACTTATACTCTATTTCGTATTTATGAAACATATTATCGAACGAGCAGACTTATTAGCGGGAGTTGCCCCTCCCTTGTATGTATGGAAGTACTGCTGTGGATGTGATGATGATGTTCATGTTTTCCGCACATTGAAAGAACATTTGATTAACTAATTTAACAAGTGTTGCTAAAGGCGCGATCTACATACTTGAGTATTCCCAGAGGTGCTCAAGTACGGAAAGTGTTTGCACAGATCTATAGCACGGTTGAAGGTCACCGAAGCCTAGGGGCGTGACAGGTTTCCTCGCCCGCCGTGACGACAGTCGCCCAACTGTGCGAAATGTAAGGTTTCCATGTCCCTGCTCAATGGACACCGTCCAATTATACGCCCGCCGCGACGGAAACCGCCCCTGTAAGACCCACGAGCCGAGGACGACGGCGGAAGGCGTTGGAAGCGTTCGGTGGACATGCGACGAACGACGGAAACCACGACGGAAGGTTAGACGGGCGCGCCGACGGACGAAAACATCGTCCGGCTACTATGCAACGTTATCACGGTGACCGTGCGACGTTTAGGAGCGACGTGCATAAACGCGTCCAAAAATGGCCATGTGTTGGCTTGGAGGTTTTATAGGCCGGCCGTGGTGGCAAGCCGACGTTAAGGAGGAAATGCCACGTCGTAACCAAGGCTTTATGGGCGTTTACCGGGTCGGCCTCATATGGGTCAAGCCCCACCCATGGAAGCAATGTGTGGGCAAAGGCACATACGAAAGGAGGACGTGCGATGGACGATAAAGGAAAGAAAGAAGGACATCAACATCTTCTTGATTCCACCATTGGCAAGCTAATGCTCGAGCCAGAGCGAAGGTCGAGGGTGGAGGGCGAAGCCGCGACGGCGGATGCAGGTCGGAGTCGGGTAAAAACCCGTTCGGCGTTCACCGCCGAGTCGGAGTCGGGTTCCTTCGCGAGGGCGCGTGCGGTGCAGTGTTTAGTGCATGGTCGAGTCGGGTTCCTTCCGCAGGGCGCGTGCGGTGCGGTGTTTAGTGCATGGTCGAGTCGGGTTCCTTCCGCAGGACGCGTGGAGAACAGTGTTCAGGGCGGGCGCGTTCAGGTCGAGTCGGGTTCGTGCGGCGCGCCCGCGTTCCGGACGCGCGGATCAGTGTCTGAAGGCGCGGAGTTCGTTCAGCAGGGTCGGGTCGGGTCGAACGCGTTCAGGAAACACGTGCAGACCGTGACCCCGGTGACCCGCGTGCGGAAACGCGTTCAGGGTGCCGAGGGCGTCTGTGACCCGAGTGACCCACTCGAACCAGAATTCGCGCAGACTTCAGAAACATGTTCTGAAAAGGAATTTTGGGGTTCCTTTGGATTTTTTGCACTGTTGGGAAGCTGTTAAGGCTAGACCCAGGTACAAGCACATTTGGCAAGAAGCATAAATGGTTTATGGAGGCTTGGTTGTATAGTTATTGCGGATTGTACATATTTATTGAAGCATAATACTGGGCAGACTTATTAACGGGATTTGCCCCTCCCTTGAATGTATGGGCGTTCATGTGGTTTGATATTGATGTTTATTCCTGTTTTATTTCCGCACAGGAGCACTT
>JAXQQM020086745.1:132500-145000 GCA_034641835.2 Pinus albicaulis | reverse complement strand
GAGGTTTTATAGGCCGGCCGTGGTGGCAAGCCGACGTTAGGGAGGAAATGCCACGTCGTAACCAAGGCTTTATGGGCGTTTACTGGGTCGGCCTCATATGGGTCAAGCCCCACCCATGGAAGCAATGTGTGGGCAAAGGCACATACGAAAGGAGGACGTGCGATGGACGATAAAGGAAAGAAAGAAGGACATCAACATCTTGCGGATTCCACCATTGGAAAGCTAATGCTCGAGCCAGAGCGAAGGTCGAGGGTGGAGGGCGAAGCCGCAGCAGGGAAACGGAGTCTGGGTCGAGTCGGGTAAAAACCCGTTCGGCGTTCACCCGCAGGTCGAGTCGGGTTCCTTCCGCAGGGCGCGTGCGGTGCAGTGTTTAGTGCATGGTCGAGTCGGGTTCCTTCGGCAGGGCGCGTGCGGTGCAGTGTTTAGTGCATGGTCGAGTCGGGTTCCTTCCGCAGGACGCGTGGAGAACAGTGTTCAGGGCGGGCGCGTTCAGGTCGAGTCGGGTTCGTGCAGCGCGCCCGCGTTCCGGACGCGCGGAACGGTGTTTGAAGGCGCGGAGTTCGTTCAGCAGGGTCGGGTCGGGTCGAACGCGTTCAGGAAACGCGTGCAGACCGTGACCCCGGTGACCCGCGTGCGGAAACGCGTTCAGGGTGCCGAGGGCGTCTGTGACCCGAGTGACCCACTCGAACCAGAATTCGCGCAGACTTCAGAAACATGTTCTGAAAGGGAATTTTGGGGTTCCTTTGGATTTTTTTGCACTGTTGGGAAGCTGTTAAGGCTAGACCCAGGTACAAGCACATTTGGCAAGAAGCATAAATGGTTTATGGAGGCTTGGCTGTATAGTTATTGCGGATTGTACATATTTATTGAAGCATAATACTGGGCAGACTTATTAACGGGATTTGCCCCTCCCTTGAATGTATGGGCGTTCATGTGGTTTGATATTGATGTTTATTGTTGTTTTATTTCCGCACAGGAGCACTTTGGAAGATTAATTAAACAAGTGTTGAGTTAGGCGTAGTCTACTTATTGAGTATTTGAAAAGAGAAAAATAAGGTAGTGCCGCACCCGTATATAGAGCGGTTGGGAGACTACCACAGGTATAAGGGCGTGACAGTTGGTATCAGAGCTACATTTTTGTGGCTTTATTATTATTATTATTATTGAGCGAGGATCTGGGTACAGCGTGCAGTGCTATTGAAGCTTGATGGATGAGTTTGTTTCATTGGAAATGAACTTCAAAGAAATTAAAGAGAAAGTCGAAGGAAGTGGAAAAGGAGTTTGATGAGGCGAGTCGGATAGTGATACATTATCTGAGGAGGACATCATGAGAAAAGATGAAATGTTTCGAATTATGAAGAAAGTGAGAATTCTCCGAGCAGAAATGGACAAGGTGGAAGAAGAGCGAAGGAAGTTAATTGATAAGCTTCTCAAGCTTAGAGACCTTGGAAAGATGAAGCATGGTGGCATGAAGCCCAATGTGGCCGAACCAAAGGATGTTGTAGATGTGATTGAAGTCAAGGAAGAAGCTGATGAACAAGTTGGACCAGGACCAAGCACATTACAAGCATTGATGGTGGACGATTCTCACAAAAATGTTGCAGATGTGGTAGAAGTCGAGGACGAACTTGATGAACAGGTTGGACCAGGGCCAAGCACATCGCAAGCATCGGTGATGGATGATTATGGGGAGGATGTTGAGGATGCGGATATGATCGAGGAAGAACTCATGGAACAAGTTGAACCTGGACCAAGCACATTGCAGGCATTGGGGGATGAACCACATGAAAATTTTGCAGAAGTGACAATGATCGAGGAGGAACTTTATGAGCAGGCGGTACCCGGATCGGAAGCATTGCAGACATTGATGAGGACGGAGGACACTCGCTTAGAGATTCTTCATGAAGACATGGCTCGTGTTTCAATTGAGCATCTGGGAGATGGACCGCATGCAGGGATGGGAAAGAAGATGACTTCTTTGCCAATACCATGGAGGACCTTTCCTCGGATGACTATGATGGAACCTTGTACATTGGAGAAGCAAGGGGAGCATTTCTTGTTGTAGGCCTTGATAGGGAAATTTGTGACCTCGCTCTAGTAGGTTCAAATTCCCGTGACAAGGGTGGAACTTGATGATCTCTGTGATAGGTACGGGTCATGCTTAGCCACATGGAAACTGGCTAGGTGCCCGGCATGACTCATGGACTGCCTTGGTGGTAGGGCACATTGTCTGGGTAGACTTCTTCATGGCTTACAACCAAGAAGGAACTCTTGGTGCACCTTTAGCGGGGGAGAAGCCTTGGAGGAAGTACCCATGATGATGGTAGAAGTGACCGAGGGCACTTAGCCTGTACACTATACACATGATGGTGACTGGGGTTGAGGCGAGTCTACTCTTGATGGACACATGGGCAACCAAAGTCATGTACATTGACACGAGGGCATGGCGGGACATTATGTGGAGACATTATGCAGGTGCACTTACTGGGTGCCCACTTATGAGCATCATGGAGGAGTGTCAAGAAGGAATATGCTGAGCATGATCGATTATTGGTGCTACATGGAGATCTTTTATAGATGGGCTGATGGACGTTGTTCACTTTGAGCGACAAGACATTGGTTGGATGAGCAGCCTACGAGCACATTCATATGACTTGCAGGGTGAGAACAACTTGTGGTGGCACTCGCGGGCAATACAAGTATGCTTGCCAACGCTTTGGATAGGATGATGCGTGGGAGTTCATGGTGGAGTTTCATTCATTGGAGGCTTCATGCTACAATGATCTTGCAGTATCTGGTTCACTGAGGAACTGAGATCGAGACTGGTCTTGATTTTGATGCACTATGGGATGCATACCTTCGAGCAGGGAAACGCGTTCGGTCGGGTCGGGTCGCGTGAGGGCGCCCAAGGAAACGCGTTCGGGTCGGGTCGTGTGAGGGCGGCCGTATATAAAATGCTAAGTTGTGACCGCCCGCGTGCCTTGTGCACGTTCGCGCGGCCAGTTTCCGATTTGCTCCCTTGTGCCTTCGTTCGGGCGGGTCGGGTCGGGTCGTGCGGGGCGGGGGGGGCCGTATAAAAAAATGCTAAGTTATGTTGCTCGTGTGCCTTGTGCACGTTCGTGCGACCCGTTTTCCGTTTGCTCCCTTGTGCCTTCGTTCGGGCGGGTCGGGTCGTGCCGTGTGAGGGCGCCCAAGGAAACGTGTTCGGGTCGGGTCGTGTGAAGGAGGCCGTATAAAAAAATGCTAAGTTGTGACCGCCCCTGTGCCTTGTGCACGTTCGTGCGACCCGATTGCCGTTTGCTCCTTTGTGCCCTCGTTAGGGCGGGTCAGGTCGTGCCGTGTGAGGGCGCCCAAGGAAACGCGTTCGGGTCGGGTCGTGTGAGGGAGGCCGTATCGAAAATGCTAAGTTGTGTCCTTCCGTGTGCACAGTTGTCACGCCCCTATACGCTTCGGTGTCTTTCAACCACGCTATAGACGGGTGCGGCACTCACCGTACTTTTTCTTTCCAAATACTCAAGTATATAGACTACGCCTTTAGCAACACTTGTTAGTTATTAACCAAAGGTTCTCTCAATCATGCGGAAATAAACATAAACATCATTATCAATCCATAGTATACTCATACATACAAGGGAGGAGCAATTCCCTTAATAATGATAAATATGAAATAATAAGTTACAATCCACCGAAGCCATACTGCTCCTTGGCAAGGCAAGTTAGCCTTTTGACCAAGCTCTAAGGCTTGCCAACCATCAAACTAGCCTACAGCAATCATTTACAATCATCAGAATTCACCTTGGGAATATCCTGCACAAAACTGCCCAAGTGCTGCCGGGTCACTGAAATCGGCATTACAAATCAGTTTAGACCGTCCCTTGAGCTCCTTGTGTGTCCAATCCACTTCCCAACTGTACGGTTAGATGCGGCCCGTCAATACGCACATTCTGCAATTTACGGCACTCAATTCCGACTCCGGACGCTCCCGAAATGGCTTCCGCACCGTAGTGCAGTTCGTGCAGAGGCGCCCAGTCGTGGGTCACCCGACTCGCCCAGCCAAAGGCGTTCGGGTCGGGTCGGGCGCGTCGGGTGAGGGCACCCGGCCAAAGGCGTTCGGGTCGGGTCGTTTGGGCCGAGGGCGCCCATATCAGATTTGCTAAGTTGTGACCGCGGGTGCCTTGTGCACGTCGAAGCGACCCGTTTGCCGTTCTTTGCCATGTGCGTCCGTTCGGTCGGGCGGGTCGTGTGGCACCGGGTGAGGGCGTCCCGTCCGGGTCGGGTCGTTTGGCCCGAGGGCGCCCGTGTCAAATTTGCTAAGTTGTGACCGCCCGGGTGCCTTGTGCACGTCCGGGCGGCCCGTTTGCCGTTTGCTCCCATGTGCGTCCGTTTGGTCGGGTCGTTCGGTCGTGCCGGGCGAGGGCGTCGGGTCGGGTCGGGTCGTTCGGTCGTGCCGGGCGAGGGCGTCCGTTCGGGTCGTGTCGTTCGGTCGTGCCGGGTGAGGGCGTCCGTTCGGGTGAGGGCGTCCGTTCGGGTCGTTTAGCCCAAGGGCGTCCGTTCGGAGGCTCCGGGTCGTTTGGTCGTGGCGGGTGAGGGCGTCGGGTCGGGTCGGGTCGGGTGGGCGTGCGAGAGTGAGCGTCCGTTCGGGTCGGGTCGGGGTCGGGTCGGGTGGGGTCGTGCCGGGAGGGAGCGTCCGTTCGGGTCGGGTCGAGGGGAGGTGGGCGATGCCGGGTGAGGGCGTCCGTTCGGGTCGGAGTCGGGTCGGGTCGGGTGGGCGTGCGAGGTGAGCGTCCGTTCGGGTCCCGGGTCGGGTCGGGTCGGGTGGGCGTGCGCCGAGGTGAGCGTCCGTTCGGGTCGGGTCGTTCGGTCGTCTTGGAGCGAGGTCGTCCGTTCGGGTCGTGTCGTTCGGTCGTGCGGGTGAGGCGTCCGTTCGGGTGAGGGCGTCCGTTCGGTTCGGGTCGTTCGGTCGTGCGGGCGTCCGTTCGGGTGGGTGTGCCAGGTGAGGTCGTCCGTTCGGGTGGGGTCGTTTGGCCCGAGGGCGCCCGTGTCAGATTTGCCAAGTTGTGACCGCCCGGGTGCCTTGTGCACGTCCGGGCGGCCCGTTTGCCGTTTGCTCCCATGTGTGTCCTTACGGGTGGGCGCGTCGTGTCGTGCCGGGTGAGGGCGTCCGTTCGGGTCGGGTCGGCCAGTCGTGCGAGCGAGGGCGTCCGTTCGGAGTGAGCGTCCGTTCGGGTCGGGTCGTTCGGTCGTCTTAGAGCGAGGAACATCCGTTCGGAGTGGGCGTGCCGAAGCGAGGGCGTCCGTTCGGGTCGGGTCGGGTCGTTTGGCCCCGAGGCGCCGTGTCCGTTGCTAAGTTGTGACCTTGGGGTGCCTTGTGCACGTCCCAAGGGCGGCCGTTGGATTTGCTCCCATGTGCGTCCAGGTTTGGTCGGAGTCGTTCGGTCGTCTTCGGCGAGCGTCCGTTCGGGTCGGGTCGTTCGGTCGTGCCGGGTGAGGGCGTCCGTTCGTGTCGTGTCGTTTGGTCGTGCGGCACGATGGCGACCGTTCGGGTGGGCGTGCGGGGCGAGGGCGTACGTTCGGGTCGGGTCGGGTCGTTCGGGCCGAGGGCGCCCGTGTCAGATTTGCTAAGTTGTGACCGCCCGGGTGCCTTGTGCACGTCCGGGCGGGCCGTTTCCCGTTTGCTCCCATGTGCGTTCGTTTGGTCGGCCGTGCCGTGTCGCGCCGGGTGAGGGCGTCCGTTCGGGTCGGGTCGTTCGGTCGTGCGGGCGGGCGTCGGTTCGGGTGGGCGTGCGGGCGGCGTCCGTTCGGGTCGGGTCGAGTCGTTTGGCCGAGGGCACCGTGTCAAATTTGCTAAGTTGTGACGCGAGGTGCCTTGTGCACGTCCGGGCGGCCCGTTTGCGTTTTCTCCCATGTGCGTCCGTTTGGTCGGGTCGTTCGGTCGTGCGGGCGAGGCGTGCGTTCGGGTCGGGTCGTTCGGTCGTGCGGGTGAGGGCGTCCGTTCGGGTCGGGTCGTTTGGTCGTGCGGCACGATGGCGTCCGTTCGGGTGGGGCGTGCGGCGAGCGTCCGTTCGGGTCGGGTCGGGTCGTTTGGCCCGAGGGCGCCCGTATTTGCTAAGTTGTGACCGCCCGGGTGCCTTGTGCACGCCCGGGCGGCCCGTTTGCCGTTTGCTCCAATGTGCGTCCGTTCGGTCGTGCCGGGTGAGGGCGTCCGTTCGTGTCGTGTCGTTTGGTCGTGCGGCACGATGGCGACCGTTCGGGTGGGCGTGCCGGGCGAGGGCGTCCGTTCGGGTCGGGTCGGGTCGTTCGGGCCGAGGGCGCCCGTGTCAGATTTGCTAAGTTGTGACCGCCCGGGTGCCTTGTGCACGTCCGGGCGGGCCGTTTGCCGTTTGCTCCCATGTGCACTCGTTTGGTCGGGCGTGCCATGTCGCGCCGGGTGAGGGCGTCCGTTAGTGTGGGCGTGCCGGGTGAGGGCGTCCGTTCGTGTGGGTGTGCCGGGTGAGGGCGTCCGTTCGTGTCGTGTCGTTTGGTTGTGCGGCACGATGGCGACCGTTCGGGTGGGCGTGCCGAGCGAGGGCGTCCGTTCGGGTCGGGTCGGGTCGTTCGGGCCCAAGGGCGTCCGTTCGGGTCGGGTCGGGTCGTTTGGCCCAAGGGCGTCCATTCGGGTCGGGTCGGGTCGCTTGGCCCGAGGGCGTCCGTTCGGGTCGGGTCGGGTGGGCGTCCGTTCGGGTGAGGGCGTCCGTTCGGGTCGGGTTGGGTGGGCCTACGTACGGAGCGGGTCGGGTGGGGTGCGTTCGGGTCGGGTCGAGGTCGTTTGCCCAAGAGCGTCCGTTGGGGTGGCGTCCCAGGTTCGGGTCGGGTCGGGTCGGGTCGTTTGGTCGTGCGGGTAGACGTCCGTTCGGGTCGGGTCGGGTGGCGTCCGTTCGGGTCGGGTCGGGTGTGGGCGTCCGTTCGGGTCGGGTCGGGTCGGGTCGTTCGGTCGTGCCGGGTGAGGGCGTCCGTTCGGGTCGGGTCGTTCGGTCGTGCCGGGTGAGGGCGTCCGTTCGGGTCAGGTCGGGTCGTTTGGCTCGAGGCCGTCCCATTCGGGTGGGCGTGCGAGGTGAGGGCGTCCCAGATTCGGGTCGGGTCGGGTCGTTTGGCCAGGGGCGCCGTGTCGGTTGCTAGCATGTGTGGCCTTCGAGGTGCCTTTGTGGATCCGGGGCGGCTTGGATTTCTTGGATTTACCCCATGTACGTCCGTTTGTCCGTTCGGGTCGAGTGAGCGTCCGTTCGGGTCGAGTCGTGCCGGGCGAGGGCGTCCGTTCGGGTCGGGTCTGGTCGTTTGGCCTGAGGGCGCCCGTGTCAGATTTGCTAAGTTGTGACTGCCCGGGTGCCTTGTGCATGTCCGGGCAGCTCGTTTGCAGTTTGCTCCCATGTGCGTCCGTTTGGTCAAGTCGTTCGGTCATGCCGGGTGAGGGCGTCCGTTCGGGTCGGGTCGTTCGGTCGTGCCGGGCGAGGGCGTCCCGGGATTCGAGTCGAGGTCGTTCGGTCGTGCCGGGCGAGGGCGTCCGTTCGAGTCGGGTCGTTCGGTCGTGCCGGGTGAGGGCGTCCGTTCGGGTCGGTTCGTTTGGTCGTGCGGCACGATGGCGTTCGTTCGGGTGGGCGTGTCGGGCGAGGGCGTCCGTTCGGGTCGGGTCGGGTCGTTTGGCCCGAGGGCGCCCATGTCATATTTGCTAAGTTGTGACCGCCCGGGTGCCTTGTGCACGTCCGAGCAGCCCATTTGCCGTTTGCTCCCATGTGTGTCCGTTTGGTCAGGTCGTGCCGGGTGAGGGCGTCCGTTCGGGTCGGGTCGTTCGGTCGTGCAAGGTGAGGGCGTCCGTTCGGGTCGGGTCGTTCGGTCGTGCCGGGTGAGGGCGTCCGTGCGGGTCGGGTCGTTTGATTGTGCGGCACGACAGCATCCGTTCGGGTGGGCGTGCCGGGCGAGGGCGTCCGTTCGGGTCGGGTCGGGTCGTTTGGCCCGAGGGCCTCCGTGTCAGATTTGCTAAGTTGTGATCGCCCGGTTGGCTTGTGCACGTCTGGGCGGCCCGTTTGCCGTTTGCTCCCATGTGCGTCCGTTTGGTCGGGCGTGCCGTGTCGCGCCGGGTGAGGGCGTCCGTTCGGGTGGGCATGGCGGGTGAGGGCGTCCGTTCGGGTCGGGTCGTTCGGCCGTGCCGGGTGAGGGCGTCCGTTCGTGTCGTTCGGGTGGGCGTGGCGGGTGAGGGCGTCCGTTCGGGTCGGGTCGTTCGGCCGTGCCGGGTGAGGGCGTCCGTTCGTGTCGTTCGGGTGGGCGTGCCGGGTGAGGGCGTCCATTCGGGTCGGGTCGTTCGGCCGTGCCGGGTGAGGGCGTACGTTCGTGTCGTTCGGGTGGGCGTGCCGGGTGAGGGCGTCCGTTCGGGTCGGGTCGTTCGGCCGTGCCGGGTGAGGGCGTCCGTTCGTGTCGTTCGGGTGGGCGTGGCGGGTGAGGGCGTCCGTTCCGGTCGGGTCGTTCGGTCGTGCCGGGTGAGGGCATCCGTTCGTGTCGTGTCGTTTGGTTGTGTGGCACGATGGCGTCCGTTCGGGTGGGCGAGCCGGGTGAGGGCGTTCGTTCGGGTCGGGTCGGGTCGTTTGGCCCGAGGGCGCCCGTGTCATATTTGCTAAGTTGTGACTGCCCGGGTGCCTTGTGCACGTCCGGGCGGCCCGTTTGCCGTTTTATCCCATGTGCGTCCGTTTGGTCGGGCGTGCCGTGTCGCGCCGGGTGAGGGCGTCCGTTCGGGTGGGCGTGCCGGGTGAGGGCGTCCGTTCGGGTCGGGTCGTTCGGTCGTGCCGGGTGAGGGTGTCCGTTCGTGCCGTGTCGTTTGGTCGTGCGGCACGATGGCGTCCGTTCGGGTGGGCGTGCCGAGCGAGGGCGTCCGTTCGGGTCGGGTCGGGTCGTTTGGCCCGAGGGCGCCCGTGTCAAATTTGCTAAGTTTTGACCGCCCGGGTGCCTTGTGCACGTCCGGGCGGCCCGTTTGCCGTTTGCTCCAATGTGCGTCCGTTCGGGTCGGGTTGTTCGGTCGTGCCGGGTGAGGGCGTCCGTTCGGGTCGGGTCGTTCGGTCGTGCCGGGTGAGGGCGTCCGTTCGGGTCGGGTCGTTCGGTCGTGCCGGGTGAGGGCGTCCATTCGGGTCGTGTCGTTTGGTCGTGCGGCACGATGGCGACCGTTCGGGTGGCCGTGCCGGGCGAGGGCGTCCGTTCGGGTCGGGTCGAGTCGTTTGGCCTGAGGGCGCCCGTGTCATATTTGCTAAGTTGTGACCGCCCGGGTGCCTTGTGCACGTCCGGGCGGCCCGTTTGCCGTTTTCTCCCATGTGCGTCCCTTTGGTCGGGTCGTGCCGGGTGAGGGCGTCCGTTCGGGTTGGGTCGTTCGGTCGTGCCGGGTGAGGGCGTCTGTTTGGTCAGGCGTGCCGTGTCGTGCCGGGTGAGGGCGTCCGTTCGGGTGGTCGTGCCGGGCGAGGGTGTCCGTTCGGGTCTGGTGGTTTGGCCCGAAGGTGCCCGTGTCAGATTTGCTAAGTTGTGACCGCCCGGGTGCCTTGTGCACGTCCGGGCGGCTCGTTTGCCATTTGCTCCCATGTGCGACCGTTCGGGTGGCCGCGTCGTGTCGTGCCGGGTGAGGGCGTCCGTTCGAGTCGGGTCGTTTGGTCATGCCGGGTGAGGGCGTCCGTTTGGGTCGGGTGGTTTGGCCCGAGGGCGCCTGTGTCAGATTTGCTAAGTTGTGACCGCCCGGGTGCCTTGTGCACGTCCGGGCGGCCCGTTTACCGTTTTCTCCCATGTGCGGCCATTTGGTCGTGCGCGCCGTGTCGTGCCGGGTGAGGGCGTCCGTTCGGGTCGGGTCGTTTGGCCCGAGGGCTCCCGTGTCAGATTTGCTAAGTTGTGACCGCTCGGGTGCTTTGTGCACGTCTGGGCGGCCCGTTTGCCGTCCGCTCCCATGTGCGTCCGTTCGGGTGGGCACGCCGTGTCGTGCTGGGTGAGGGCGTCCGTTTGGGTGGGCGTGCCGGGTGAGGTCGTCCGTTCGGGTGGGGTCGTTCGGCCCGAGGGCGCCCGTGTCAGATTCGCTAAGTTGTGACCGCCCGGGTGTCTTGTGTACGTCCGGGCGGTCCGTTTGCCGTTTGCTCCCATGTGCGTCCGTTCGGGTCGGGCGTGCCGTGTCACACCGGGTGATGGCGTTCGTTCGGGTGGGCGTGCCGGGTGAGGGCGTCCGTTCGGGTCAGGTCGTTTGGCCCGAGGGCGCTCGTGCCAGATTTGCTAAGTTGTGACCGCCCGGGTGCCTTGTGCACGTCCGGGCGGCCCGTTTTCTGTTTGCTCCCATGTGCGTCCGTTCGGGTGGGCGCGCCGTGTCGCCCCGGGTGAGGGCGTTCATTCGAGTCGGGTCGTTTGGTCGTGTCGGGTGATGTCGTCCATTCGGGTCGGGTCGTTTGGCCCGAGGGTGCCCGTGCCATATTTGCTAAGTTGCGACCGCCTGGGTGCCTTGTGCACGTCCGGGCAGCCCGTTTGCCGTTTGCTCCCATGTGCGTCCGTTCGGGGGGGGGCGCTCCGTGTCGCCCCGGGTGAGGGCGCACGGACGGGGGCGTTCGGGTCGCCTTGTTTTGTCCGAGGGTGCGCTTATCAGATTTGCTTTTCGTGTGAAAGGTGGGTTGGAAATTGAGTTGTTTTGCTCGGTTGTGCCTGAAGAATGGCCTTGGGTCATTTGTAGGGTCGTCGACTTTCTTCTCTCCATCACCACTCGGTAGCATATGAGCGGTAATGTTGGCCATGCTTTTCATTGGAGGCATGTTTGAACAATCTCTCCCGTCCACTCTGTTTTCTAGCATTTGGATGGGGTTGTTGTGTGTGGCTCTTTGAGATGACTGGCCGCCTGTTGGCGTTGTTGAAATTGGCTCTCCGGTAACTCTCTCTCGTGCCCCTTGGTTGCACGTTTGCTCTGTTGAAATCAGCGTTTTGCTATGTCGCTCGTTAGCTCCGTCGATGTCGGCTCTTCTCTATATTGTTCTTCTCCTCCCTTTTTGCTTGCTTGTGGGGGGAGGTGTTGGATTTTCGTGTGAAAGGTGGGTTGGTAACTGAGTTGCTTGTTCGGGTGTGCCTGAAGAGTGGCCTTGGGTCATTTGTAGGGTCGTCGACTCTCATCTTCTCTCCATCCCCACTCGGTAGAGCATGAGCGGTAATGTTGGCCATGCTTGTCCTGGGAGGCATATGTGAAAAGAGTTGCCCCTCCGTTCTGTGTTCTCAGAGTTGGATGAGGTCGCTCTGTGTGGCTCCTTGAGACAACTGGCCGGTCGCCTATGTCGCTCTCGTGCCCCTTGCTTGCTCGTTGGCTCCGTCGATGTTGGCTCTTCACTATATTGTTCACCTCCTCCCTTTTTGGTGGGTTGGAGAGGTGTGCTTTTGTCTCGTTGGCTTCGTGAAATCGGCTCCTCACTATATTGTTCACCTCCTCCCCTTTTGGTGGGGGGAGGGGTTGGATTTTCGTGTGAAAGGTGGGTTGGTAACTGAGTTGCTTGTTCGGGTGTGCCTGAAGAGTGGCCTTGGGTCATTTGTAGGGTCGTCGACTCTCGTCTTCTCTCCATCCCCACTCGGTAGCGCATGAGCGGTAATGTTGGCCATGCTTGTCCTCGGAGGCATATGTGTAAAGAGTTACCCTTCCGCTCTGTGTTCTCAGAGTTGGACGAGGTCGCTCTGTGTGGCTCCTTGAGACAACTGGCCGGTCGCCTATGTCGCTCTCGTGCCCCTTGCTCGCTCGTTGGCTCCGTCGATGTTGGCTCTTCGCCATATTGTCCACCTCCTCCCTTTTTGGTGGGTTGGAGAGGTGGGCTTTTGTCTCGTTGGCTTCGTGAAATCGGCTCCTCGGTATATTGTTCACCTCCTCCCCCTTTCGGTGGGGGGAGGGTTGGATTTTCGTGTGAAAGGTGGGTTGGTAACTGAGTTGCTTGTTCGGGTGTGCCTGAAGAGTGGCCTTGGGTCATTTGTAGGGTCGTCGACTCTCGGCTTCTCTCCATCCCCACTTGGTAGCGCATGAGCGGTAATGTTGGCCATGCTTGTCCTGGGAGGCATATGTGAAAGGAGTTACCCTTCCGCTCTGTGTTCTCAGAGTTGGATGAGGTCGCTCTGTGTGGCTCCTTGAGACAACTGGCCGGTCGCCTATGTCGCTCTCGTGCCCCTTGCTCGCTCGTTGGCTCCATCTATGTTGGCTCTTCGCTATATTGTTCACCTCCTCCCTTTTTGGTGGGTTGGAGAGGTGGGCTTTTGTCTCGTTGGCTTCGTGAAATCGGCTCCTCGCTATATTGTTCACCTCCTCCCCTTTTGGTGGGGGGAGGGGTTGGATTTTCGTGTGAAAGGTGGGTTGGTAACTGAGTTGCTTGTGCGGGTGTGCCTGAAGAGTGGCCTTGGGTCATTTTTAGGGTCGTCGACTCTCATCTTCTCTCCATCCCCACTCGGTAGCGCATGAGCGGTATTGTTGGCCATGCTTGTCCTGGGAGGCATATGTG
>JAXQQM020086745.1:125000-127500 GCA_034641835.2 Pinus albicaulis | reverse complement strand
GATTGTATGTAATCTAGGAACGTGTGGTGTGTCTCTAGGTGAGCGGGTTTGATGCTTTGTCGGGGTGGTGCCTCTTGCGAAAGAGACTCGCAACATTTTTAGGTGCCTATCTTGAGTTCACGCTTGTTGTTTCGTGCACTTGCAAGCGATGCTTGTGCTTGTCCCATCCTTTGTTATTATTTCCCCTAATGTGTTTTTTGTATGGGGTTCGGAAGCTCGTTGCCCGGGAGCCCCCTCTCCAACGGTCCGTTCGGCGGGGCATGGTTGCTGCAGTCGAGGTGCTTGGGAAACACGATGGAAAAGTTCAGACTCGTTCGTAGCGGTGGTGCTCGGTCCTTTGTTCGTTGGAAGATGTGGGCCTCCATAGTTGGTTCTCTCCAAAAGGCGGCGGCGGTGGTTTATGTGTTTGCTTGGGTGAGCCTTTTTGTTGGTGGTTGGGTCAAGGGAGTGGTTGCGCGTGTGCTTCCTACCTCAACCCTTTCGCGAGGGGAAAATGTCGGGGTGGGGTCAAATATGGGATGGATGAAGCGCGGAGCAATCCGTTGGGCTGGCCACCCTAGTCCTCTCGATTGTTCCTTGACATGCCCTCGCGGAAGGGTTGGGTCTAGGTAATGAAATAGCCCTCCCTTGGTTCGAGCTCCATCAAAATTGAAAGTTTCCTCGTCAATGGGCACGAGGTGGCATTCTTTTCTCGTCCCCCTTTGGTGTTGAGGGAATTCCTCGTCCTTTCTTGAGCCACTCCCCCCTTCCAAGGAAAAGTAGGAAGCAGGTTATGTCCTAGGCCTCACCATTTGGATTGTGGGTTTTTTTGCGCGACTTGGTCATTTCTTGGATGTGTCGATTGTTGCAAAAGCGTTGTGGTGTGCGCTGTGGGGGCTTCCCTCTTTTTAGGGTGTGACGTTGCACCGCCGGCGTATTTGTGGCCCTGGGCTTTATCCAGCATTGAGTGTCAGCCTGCGATAACTCCTCTTTGGAGTTTCGGTTGTTTGGGCCCCCTCGAATTTTTGGCTGGAAAGGTTGTCGGGTGCCCTGTACACGGAGAGGTGCAATAGCGGGGTGGGTTTGCTGATAGTGCATTTTTTGTACGAAGCCTTGTGTGGTTTATAAGGGGACGTTTATCTCGACAATAGCAGTACTCTAGGCACTTGTCTCGTTAGAACCCTCGGCTTTTCTGGTAGTCAGGGTTGGGTTGTGCCATGTCTGTAGGTTTGATTGCTGCTTGTTATGTCGTGTAGATAGAAAGGATGTTGCATCGCAATGTAGTATGTGGAAGGGTGCGAAAACGTGGGATGCTTTTGATTGGGTGCCTTGTTTTCCTTCTTTTTGGTTAAGCCAACGTCCCCTCACGTGGCGGTGGCCCTCTGTTTTTCTAGCTAGCGTTGCTTGAAATTTGGCCCCCTTTCTCTCAAATTGGATTTTTGTCGCGAGTGTTATGGTGGGTAATGCTTGGTTTTTCTTTCTTTCCTGTCGTCGTTTTCTTCCCTTCCGGTCCCCAGCTTTATGGAGAAAAGCGAGAATTGTTGTGGGTCGGTGTCGAAGAAGGATGAAAAGCAGTGAAAACTCTCGGGTTGGCCACCCTAGTCCTTCTCGGTCATCATTCCTTACAGTTCCCCCCTTTTTTGCTAAGGCACAGGGCTTGGAAAATCTTGTACTGTGTTTGAGCCTCCCCTTGTGATTCGTTTTGTTTCCCCTAGCTTTACGGAGAAAAGGTGGGATTGCCGTGGATTTGACGTTTTCGGAAGGATGAAAAAGCAATGCGAGTTCCTGCTGGGGTGGCCGCCCTAGTCCTTCTCGGTCGTCGATCTGTGCAGTTCCCGCCTTTTTGCGAGGGCACGGGGCCTTGAAAGCCTGTTTTTTTTTTAGCCTCGGCCATGTTTTGGTTCTCTTTTTTCTTTTCTCTTTTTGGGTTGCTTTTTTCTCTTCCTCCTTTCGGCCCCTAGCTTTACGGAGAAAAGGGTGAATCGTTGAGGATTGGCATTCGCGAAGGATGAAAGGCAGCGCGAGCTCCTGGGTTGGCCACCCTAGTCCTTCCCGATTGTCGTTCCTTGTGATTCCCCCCCTTTTGCGAGGGCTTGGGGCTCGCGAAGTGTTTGTTATCTGTCTGGGCCTCCTCCTTCGAGTGGGTGGACAAGTTTTGTTTCTCTTTCTTTCATGTGTTTTTCTTACTTTCCTCGTTCCGACCCCCGTCTTTACGGAGAAAAAAGGGGGAGTTGTAGTGGGCTTGATGTTCGTGAAGGACGAAAAGAAGTGCGAGTTTTCAGGGTGGCCACCCTAGTCCTTCTCGGTCATCGTTCTTTACAATTCTACCCCTTTTGAAAGGCATGTGGTTTGGAAAGCAGCTCTTCTTGCTTGTTGGAGCCCCTTCCCTTTGGTGAGTGGGTGTTATGGAGTGCGGTTGTCTCGAGGGGGAAGGGGGCTTGTTGCGACGCATTGTACGTTGGGTTGGCTTTTAGCCATTTCTCGGGGGGGTGCGATATTTTGGTAACACACGGAAACGACT
>JAXQQM020086745.1:110000-120000 GCA_034641835.2 Pinus albicaulis | reverse complement strand
ACGGAAACCGCTCCCCTGGTCCGTCTCCGGAACTTGGGGGTTTCCACGCCTCGTCGCGGCGGAAGCCGTCCAAATGCGGGGAAGGTTGGGTTTTGCAAGGCCCCAAGACTTCATGAGGCGCGTTCGTGGTAACGGGCGCGCCCGTCGGGCGTTCGGGCGCCGTGCGACGTTACGGGCGAGCCGCCGCACAGTAACCGCACGGGGCGCGGGTGTGTGGCGGCGAGCAGCACGGGCGCGTCGCACATAGCCGGCGGTGGCATTGGAAAAAGCGACGTTACAGGCGAAACGTCACAGCGTAGCCGGAGTCATAGAACCGACGCACGAGTTGAGCGGCCGACGCTGCACGAGTGGGCGGACAGCTGAACGATGGGGGTCGTCTCGGGTCGACCGAGTGACCCACGACACGCACATGATACGCGTATTAATACGTCGTGCGGATGACGGAGAAGTCATCCAACCAACGATCAAGCAAGCATCTGAGTGCGAGCGCATTGGAGCACCACGAGCTAAGCCAACAGCTCGTTGGTGAAGGAAACACGGCGGCGGTGAACGCAGGGGCAAGCGGGTCGAGCCGAGGTTGTTGACGTGCGGGCGAGCGGAATTCCTCATGAACATCAGCACCACGGGACGGGTCGATTGGCGAGTTTATGCAGGATATTCGCGAGGTGAATTCTAGTGCTGTAAACGATTGTTGTGGGCTAGTTAATGATTGTCAAGCATTGTAAGCTTGGACAAAAAGTGACTTGCCTTGCCAAAGAGCAAAGGGGGTCTTTTGCTGGATTGGAACTTATACTCTCTTTCGTGTTTATGAAACATATTATCGGGCGGACCCATTATTAACTGGGAGTTGCCCCTCCCTTGTATGTATGGGCGTACACTGTGGATGTGATGATGATGTTCATGTTTTCCGCACATTGAAAGAACATTTGATTAACTAATTTAACAAGTGTTGCTAAAGGCATAGTCTACATACTTGAGTATTACGAAAAGGAGAAGTACGGTAGTGCCGCACCCCGTCTATAGCACGGTTGAAAGGTCACCGAAGGTCTAGGGGCGTGACAGGTTTCCCACTTTGGCCAGTGACGACGATGCGCCCAGCGTAATGCGAAATGTAAAAAAAAAAAAAAAAAAAAAAAAAAAAAAAAAAGGGTTTCCATGTCTGTCGATAGACACGAGTCCAATTATGCGTCCGCCGGGACGGAAAGCGCACGCCAAGACCCACGAGGGCCGGGGGCCGACGACGGAAGGCCGTGCCAGAGCGTTCGGTGGACATGCGGCAGACAAAGCAGCCGCGACGAGTTGAGCCGAAGGCCTTGGCCAGGACGAAAAACATCGTTCGACTACTATGCAACGTTATCATGGTGACCGTGCGACGTTTAGGAGCGACGTGCATAAACGCGTCCAAAAATGGCCGTGTGTTGGCTTGGAGGTTTTATAGGCCGGCCGTGGTGGCAAGCCGACGTTAAGGAGGAAATGCCACGTCATAACCAAGGATTTATGGGCTTTTACTGGGTCGGCCTTATATGGGTCAAGCCCCACCCATGGAAGCAATGTGTGGGCAAAGGCACATACGAAAGGAGGACGTGCGATGGACGATAAAGGAAAGAAAGAAGGACATCAACATCTCGCTGATTCCACCATTGGCAAGCTAATGCTCGAGCCAGAGCGAAGGTCGAGGGTGGAGGGCGAAGCCGCAGCAGGGAAACGGAGTCTGGGTCGAGTCGGGTAAAAACTCGTTCGGCGTTCACCCGTAGGTCGAGTCGGGTTCCTTCCGCAGGGCGCGTGCGGTGCAGTGTTTAGTGCATGGTCGAGTCGGGTTCCTTCCGCAGGACGCGTGGAGAACAGTGTTCAGGGCGGGCGCGTTCAGGTCGAGTCGGGTTCGTGCAGCGCGCCCGCGTTCCGGCCGCGCGGAACAGTGTTTGAAGGCGCGGAGTTCGTTCGGCAGGGTCGGGTCGGGTCGAACGCGTGCAGACCGTGACCCCGGTGACCCGCGTGCGGAAACGCGTTCAGGGTGCCGAGGGCGTCTGTGACCCGAGTGACCCACTCGAACCAGAATTCGCGCAGACTTCAGAAACATGTTCTGAAAGGGAATTTTGGGGTTCCTTTGGATTTTTTGCACTGTTGGGAAGCTGTTAAGGCTAGACCCAGGTACAAGCACATTTTTCAAGAAGCATAAGTGGTTTATGGAGGCTTGGTTGTATAGTTATTGCAGATTGTACATATTTATTGAAGCATAATACTGGGCAAACTTATTAACGGGATTTCCCCCTCCCTTGAATGTATGGGCATTCATGTGGTTTGATATTGATGTTTATTGCTGTTTTATTTCCGCACAGGAGCACTTTGAAAGATTAATTAAACAAGTGTTGTGTTAGGCATAGTCTACTTATTGAGTATTTGAAAAGAGAAAAATAAGGTAGTGCCGCACTCGTCTATAGAGCGGTTGGGAGACTACCACAAGTATAAGGGCGTGACAGTTGGTATCAGAGCTACATTTTTGTGGCTTTTTTATTATTATTATTGAGCAGGGATACCGTTGCAGCATTGCAGGTGGTATTGAAGCTTGATGGATGAGTTTGTTTCATTGGAAATGAACTTCAAAGAAATTAAAGAGAAGTCGAAGGAAGTGGAAAAGGAGTTTGATGAGGCGAGTCGGACCATTGATACATTGTGTAAGAGGAGGACATCTGGCATGAGAAAAGATGAAATGTTTCGACTTATGAAGAAAGTGAGAATTCTCCGAGCAGAAATGGACAAGGTGGAAGAAGAGCGAAGGAAGTTAATTGATAAGCTTCTCAAGCTCAGAGACCTTGGAAAGATGAAGCATGGTGGCATGAAGCCCACTGTGGGCGAACCAAAGGATGTCGTAGATGTGATTGAAGTCAAGGAAGAAGCTGATGAACAAGTTGGACCAGGACCAAGCACATTACAAGCATTGATGGTGGACGATTCTCACAAGGATGTTGCAGATGTGGTAGAAGTCGAGGACGGACTTGATGAACAGGTTGGACCAGGGCCAAGCACATCGCAAGCATCGGTGATGGATGATTCTGGGGAGGATGTTGAGGATGCGGATATGATCGAGGAAGAACTCGTGGAACAAGTTGAACATGGACCAAGCACATTGCAGGCATTGGGGGATGAACCACATGAAAATTTTGCAGAAGTGACAATGATCGAGGAGGAACTTTATGAGCAGGCGGTACCCGGATCGGAAGCATTGCAGACATTGATGAGGACGGAGGACACTCGCTTAGAGATTCTTCATGAAGACATGGCTCGTGTTTCAATTGAGCATCTGGGAGATGGACCGTATGCAGGGATGGGAAAGAATATGACTTCTTTTCCAATACCATGGAGGACCTTTCCTCGGATGACTATGATGGAACCTTGTACATTGGAGAAGCAAGGGTAGCATTTCTTGTTGTAGGCCTTGATAGGGAAATTTGTGACCTCGCTCTAGTAGGTTCAAATTCCCGTGACAAGGGTGGAACTTGATGATCTCTGTGATAGATACAGGTCATGCTTAGCCACATGGAAACTAGCTAGGTGCCCGGCATGACTCATGGACTGCCTTGGTGGTAGGGCACATTGTCTGGGTAGACTTCTTCATGGCTTACAACCAAGAAGGAACTCTTGGTGCACCTTTAGCGGGGGAGAAGCCTTGGAGGAAGTACCCATGATGATGATGGTGGAAGTGACCGAGGGCACTTAGCCTGTACACTATACACATGATGGTGACTGGGGTTGAGGCGAGTCTACTCTTGATGGACACGTGGGCAACCAAAGTCATGTACATTGACACGAGGGCATGGCGGGACATTATGTGGAGACATTATGCAGGTGCACTTACTGGGTGCCCACTTATGAGCATCATGGAGGAGTGTCAAGAAGGAATATGCTGAGCATGATCGATTGTTGGTGCTACATGGAGATCTTTTATAGATGGGCTGATGGACGTTGTTCACTTAGAGCAACAAGACATTGGTTGGATGAGCAGCCTACGGGCACATTCATATGACTTGCAGGGTGAGAACAACTTGTGGTGGCACTCGTGGGCAATACAAGTATGCTTGCCAATGCTTTGGATAGGATGATGCGTGGGAGTTCATGATGGAGTTTCATTCATTGGAGGTTTCATACTACAATGATCTTGCAGTATATGGTTCACTGAGGAACTGAGATCGAGACTGGTCTTGATTTTGATGCACTGTGGGATGCATACCTTCGAGCAGGGAAACGCGTTCGGTCGGGTCGGGTCGCGTGAGGGCGCCCAAGGAAACGCGTTCGGGTCGGGTCGTGTGAGGGTGGCCGTATAAAAATATGCTAAGTTGTGACCACCCGCGTGCCTTGTGCACGTTCGCGCGGCCAGTTTCCGATTTGCTCCCTTGTGCCTTCGTTCGGGTGGGTCGGGTCGGGTCGTGCCGTGCGAGGGGAGCCGTATAAAAAATGCTAAGTTGTGACTGCTCGTGTGCCTTGTGCACGTTCGTGCGACCCGTTTTCCGTTTGCTCCCTTGTGCCTTTGTTCGGGTGGGTCGGGTCGTGCCGTGTGAGGGCGCCCAAGGAAACGTGTTCGGGTCGGGTCGTGTGAGGGAGGCCGTATAAAAAATGCTAAGTTGTGACCGCCCCTGTGCCTTGTGCACGTTCGTGCGACCCGATTGCCGTTTGCTCCTTTGTGCCTTCGTTAGGGCGGGTCAGGTGGAAATGCTTAGTGTGAGGCGCTGAGAAGCAACGTTCGGGTGAATTCGTGTGAGGGAGCGTGTCGAAAATGGTAGGCTGTGACCGCCGTGTAAAAACAGTCACGCACCTATGCCGGTGCCTTTCAACCACACTATAAACGGGTGCGGCACCACCGTACTTTTTCTTTTTTCCAAATAATCAAGTATATAGAATACGCCTTTAGCAACACTTGTTAGTTATTAACCAAAGGTTCTCTCGATATGCGGAAATAAACATAAACATCATATCAATCCACAAGTATGCTCATACATACAAGGGAGGGGCAATTCCCTGTTAATAATGATAAATATGAAATAATAAGTTCCAATCCAGCAGAAGCCACTTCTGCTCCTTGGCAAGTCAAGTTAGCCTTTTGACCAAGCTCTAAGGCTTGTCAACCATCAAACTAGCCTACAGCAATCATTTACAATCATCAAAATTCACCTTGGGAATATCTTGCACAAAACTGCCCAAGTGCTGCCGGGTCACTCAAATCGGCACTACAAATCAGTTTAGACCATCCCTCGAGCTCCCTGTGTGTCCAATCTGCTTCCCAACTGTACAGTTAGATGCGGCCCATCAATACGCACATTCTGCAATTTACGGCACTCAATTCCGACTCTGGACGCTCCCGGAATGACTTCCGCACCGTAGTGCAGTTCGTGCAGAGGCGCCCAGTCGTGGGTCACCCGACTCGCCCAGCCAAAGGCGTTCGGGTCGGGTCGGGCGCCCGGCCAAAGGCGTTCGGGTCGGGTTGTTTGGGCCGAGGGCGCCCGTATCAGATTTGCTAAGTTGTGACCGCCCGGGTGCCTTGTGCACGTCCGAGCGACCCGTTTGCCGTTTGCTCCCATGTGCGTCCGTTCGGTCGGGGGGGCCGTGTGGCACCGGGTGAGGGCGTCCGTCCGGGTCGGGCCGTTTGGTCGGAGGGCGCCCGTGTCAGATTTGCTATGTTTTGACCGCTCGGGTGCCTTGTGCACGTCCGGGCGGCCCGTTTGCCGTTTGCTCCCATGTGCGTTCGTTTGGTCGGGTCGTTTGGTTGTGCCGGGTGAGGGCGTCCGTTCGGGTCGGGTTGTCTGGTCGTGGCGGGTGAGGGCGGCCGTTTAGGTCGGGTCGGGTCATTTGGCCCAAGGGCGTCCGTTCGGGTCGGGTCGGGTCGTTTGGCCCAAGGGCGTCCGTTCGGGTCGGGTCGTTTGGTCGTGCCGGGTGAGGGCGTCGGTTCGGGTCGGGTCGGGTCGTTTGGTTGTGCCAGGTGAGGGCGTCCGCTCGGGTTGGGTTGGGTCGTTTGGCCCGAGGGCGTCCGTTCGGGTCGGGTCGGGTCGTTTGGCCCGAGGGTGTCCGTTCAGGTCGGGTCGGGTCGGGTGGGCGTGCCGGGTGAGGGCGTCCGTTCGGGTCGGGTCGGGTCGGGTGGGCGTGCCGTGTGAGGGCGTCCGTTCGGGTCGGGTCAGGTCGGGTGGGGGTTCCGGGTGAGGGCGTCCGTTCGGGTCGGGTCGGGTCGGGTGGGCGTGCCGGGTGAGGGCGTCCATTCGGGTCGGGTCGGGTCGGGTCGTTTGGTCGTGGCGGGTGAGGGCGTCCGTTCGGGTCGGGACGGGTCGTTTGGCCCAAGGGCATCCGTTCGGGTGGGCGTGCCGGGTGAGGGCGTTCGTTCGGGTCGGGTCGGTCGGGTTGTTCGGTCGCCGTGTGAGGGCGTCCGTTCGGGTCGGGTCGGGTCGGGTCGCTGGGCCCGAGGGCGTCCGTTCGGGTCGGGACGGGTCGTTAGGCCCGAGGGCGCCCGTGTCAGATTTGCTAAGTTGTGACCACCCGGGTGCCTTGTGCACGTCCGGGCGGCCCGTTTGCCGTTTGCTCCCATGTGCGTTCGTTTGGTCGGGTCGTTCGGTCGTGCTGGGTGAGGGCGTCCATTCGGGTCGGGTCGTTCGGTCGTGCCGGGTGAGGGCGTCCGTTCGGGTCGGGTCGTTTGGTCGTGCGGCATGATGGCATCCGTTCGGGTCGGGTCGGGTCGTTTGGCCCAAGGGTGCCCGTGTCGGATTTGCTAAGTTGTGACCACCTGGGTGCCTTGTGCACGTCCGGGCGGCCCGTTTGCCGTTTGCTCCCATGTGCGTCCGTTTGGTCGGGTCGTTCGGTCGTGCCGGGTGAGGGCGTCCGTTCGGGTCGAGTCGTTCGGTCGTGCCAGGTGAGGGCGTCCGTTCGGGTCGGGTCGTTCGGTCGTGCTGGGTGAGGGCGTCTGTTCGGGTCGGGTCGTTCGGTCGTGCCGGGTGAGGGCGTCCCTTCGGGTCGGGTCGTTTGGTCGTGCGGCACGATGACGTCCGTTCGGGTGGGCGTGCCAGGCGAGGGCGTCCGTTCGGGTCGGGTCGGGTCGTTTGGCCCGAGGGTGCCCGTGTCAGATTTGCTAAGTTGTGACCGCCCGGGTCCATTGTGCACGTCTGGGCGACCCGTTTGCCGTTTGCTCCCATGTGCGTCCGTTCAGGTCAGGTCGTTCGGTCGTGCCAGGTGAGGGCGTCCGTTCGGGTCGCGTTGTTTGGTCGTGCGGCATGATGGCGTTCGTTCGGGTGGGCGTGCCGGGCGAGGGCGTCCGTTCGGGTCGGGTCGGGTCGTTGGGACCGAGGGCGCCCGTGTCAGATTTGCTAAGTTGTGACCGCCCGGGTACCTTGTACACGTCCGGGCGGCCGGTTTGCCATTTGCTCCCATGGGCGTCCGTTTGGTCGGGTGTGCCGTGTCGCGCTGGGTGAGGGCATCCGTTCGGGTGGGCGTGCCGAGTGAGGGCGTCCGTTCGGGTCGGGTCGTTCGGTCGTGCAAGGTGAGGGCGTCCGTTCGTGTCGTTTGGTCGTGCGGCACAATGGCGTCCGTTCGGTTGGGCGTGCCGGGCGAGGCCGTCCGTTCGGGTCGGGTCGGGTCGTTTGGCCCGAGGGCGCCCGTGTCAGATTTGCTAAGTTGTGACCGCCCAGGTGCCTTGTGCATGTCCGGGCGGCCCGTTTGCCGTTTGCTCCCATGTGCGTCCGTTTGGTCGGGTGTGCCGTGTCGCGCCGGGCTTAGGGCGTCCGTTCGGGTGGGCGTGCCGGGTGAGGGCGTCCGTTCGGGTC
The DNA here is from genome assembly GCA_034641835.2 of Pinus albicaulis. Lineage (NCBI taxonomy): Eukaryota > Viridiplantae > Streptophyta > Pinopsida > Pinales > Pinaceae > Pinus > Pinus albicaulis. Next base: position 112,207 of record JAXQQM020086745.1, on the reverse strand, counting down.
GGGTCGTTCGGTCGTGCATGGTGAGGGCGTCCGTTCGTGTCGTTTGGTCGTGCGGCACGATGGCGTCTGTTCGGTTGGGCGTGCCGGGCGAGGGCGTCCGTTCGGGTCGGGTCGGGTCGTTTGGCCCAAGGGCGCCCGTGTCAGATTTTCTAAGTTGTGACCGCCCAGGTGCCTTGTGCACGTCCGGGCGGCCCGTTTGCTGTTTGCTCCCATGTGCGTCCGTTTGGTCGGGCGTGCCGTGTCGCGCCGGGTGAGGGCGTCCGTTCGTGTGGGCGTGCCGGGGGGCGAGGGCGTGCGTTCGGTCGGGTCGTTCGGGCGGTGCTGCCAGGTGAGGGCGTCCGTTCGGGTCGGTCGTTTTTGGTCGTGCGGCACGATGGCGTCCGTTCGGTCGTGCCGTGCGAGGGCGTCCGTTCGTGTCGGGTCGCGGTCGTTTGGGCCCGAGGGCGCCCGTGCGACGTACGAGCAGCCAGACCGCCCGGCAGCCTTGTGCACACCGGCGGCTCGTTTGCCGTTTGCTTCCATGTGCGTCCATTTGCCCGGGGCGTGCGTGTCGTGCCGGTGAGGGCGTCCGTTCGGTCCGGTCGGGTCGTTTGGCCCGAGGGCGCCCATGTCGCATTTGCTAAGTTGTGACCGCCCTGCAAGCTTTGTGCACGACCGGGTGGCCCGTTTGTCGTTTGCTCCCATGTGCGACCGTTCGGGTGGGCGCGTCGTGTCGTGCCGGGTGAGGGCGTCCGTTCGGGTCGGGTCGTTTGGTCGTGCTGGGTGAGGGCGTCCGTTCGGGTCGGGTGGTTTGGCCCAGGGGGGCCCGTGTCAGATTTGCTAAGTTGTGACCGCCCGGGTGCCTTGTGCATGTCCGGGCGGCCCGTTTGCCGTTTGCTCCCATGTGCGTCCGTTCGGGTGGGCGCTTCGTGTTGCGCCGGGTGAGGGCGTCCGTTCGGGTCGGGTCGTTTGGTCGTGCCGGGTGAGGTCGTCTGTTCGGGTCGGGTCGTTTGGCCCGGGGGCGCCCGTGTCAGATTTGCTAAGTTGTGACCGCCCGGGTGCCTTGTGCACGTCCGGGCGGCCCGTTTACCGTTCGCTCCCATGTGCGTCCGTTTGGTCGTGGGCGCCGTGTCGTGCCGGGTGAGGGCGTCCGTTCGGGTCGGGTCGTTTGCCCCGAGGGCGCCCGTGTCAGATTTGCTAAGTTGTGACCGCGCGGGTGCTTTGTGCACGTCCGGGCGGCCCGTTTGCCGTTCGCTCCCATGTGCGTCCGTTCGGGTGGGCGCGCCGTGTCGTGCCGGGTGAGGGCGTCCGTTCGGGTGGGCGTGCCGGGTGAGGTCGTCCGTTCGGGTGGGGTCGTTTGGCCCGAGGGCGCCTATGTCAGATTTGCTAAGTTGTGACCGCCCGGGTGCCTTGTGCACGTCCGGGCGGCCCGTTTGCCGTTTGCTCCCATGTGCGTCCGTTCGGGTGGGTGTGCCGTGTCGTGCCGGGTGAGGGCGTCCGTCCGGGTCGGGTCGTTTGGGCCGAGGGCGCCTGTGTCAGATTTGCTAAGTTGTGACCGCCCGGGTGCCTTGTGCACATCCGGGCGGTCCGTTTGCCGTTTGCTCCCATGTGCGTCCGTTCGGGTTGGGCGTGCCGTGTTGCGCCGGGTGATGGCGTTCGTTCGGGTGGGCGTGCCGGGTGAGGGCATCCGTTTGGGTCGGGTCGTTTGGCCCGAGGACGCCCGTGTCAGATTTGCTAAGTTGTGACCGCCCGGGTGCCTTGTGCACGACCGGGCGGCCCGTTTGCCGTTTGCTCCCATGTGCGTCCGTTCGGGTGGGCGTGTCGTGTCGCCCCGGGTGAGGGCGGGCGTTCGGGTCGGGTCGTTTGGCCCGAGGGCGCCCGTGCCATATTTGCTAAATTGCGACCGCCCGGGTGCCTTGTGCACGTCCGGGCGGCCCGTTTACCGTTTGCTCCCATGTGCGTCCGTTCGGGGGGGGCGCTCCGTGTCGCCCGGGGTGAGGGCGCACGGACGGGGGCTTTCTGGTCGCCCTGTTTTGTCCGAGGGTGCGCTTATTAGATTTGCTTTTCGTGTGAAAGGTGGGTTGGTAATTGAGTTGTTTTGCTCGGTTGTGCCTGAAGAATGGCCTTGGGTCATTTGTAGGGTCGTCGACTTTCTTCTCTCCATCACCACTCGGTAGCATATGAGCGGTAATGTTGGCCATGCTTGTCCTCGGAGGCATGTTTGAACA
>JAXQQM020086745.1:102500-105000 GCA_034641835.2 Pinus albicaulis | reverse complement strand
TTTCCCCTAGTGTGTTTTTTGTATGGGGTTCGAAAGCTCGTTGCCCGGGAGCCCCCTCTCCAACGGTCCATTCGGCGGGGCACGGTTGCTGCAGTCGAGGTGCTTGGGAAACACGATGGAAAAATTCAGACTCGTTCGTAATGGCGGTGCTCGGTCCTTTGTTCGTTGGAAGATGTGGGCCTCCATAGGTGGTTCTCTCCAAAAGGCGGCGGTGGTGGTTTATGTGTTTGCTTGGGCGAGCCTTTTTGTTGGTGGTTGGGTCAAGGGAGTGGTCCCGCGTGCGCTTCCTACCTCAACCCTTTCGCGAGGGGAAAATGTCGGGGTGGGGTCAAATATGGGATGGATGAAGCGCGGAGCAATCCATTGGGCTGGCCACCCTAGTCCTCTCGACTGTTCCTTGACATGCCCTCGCGGAAGGGTTGGGTCTAGGTAATGAAATAGCCCTCCCTTGGTTCGAGCTCCATCAAAATTGCAAGTTTCCTCGTCAATGGGCATGAGGTAACATTCTTTTCTCGTCCCCCTTTGGTGTTGAGGGAATTCCTCGTCCTTTCTTGAACCACTCCCCCCTTCCAAGGAAAAGTAGGAAGCAGGTTATGTCCTAGTCCTCACCATTTGGATTGTGGGTTTTTTTGCGCGACTTGGCCATTTCTTGGATGTGTCGATTGTTGCAATAGCGTTGTGGTGTGCGCTTTGGGGGCTTCCCTATTTTTAGGGTGTGACGTTGCACCGCCGGCGTATTTGTGGCCCTGGGATTTATCCAGCATTGAGTGTCAGCCTGCGATAACTCCTCTTTGGAGTTTCGGCTGTTTGGGCCCCCTTGAATTTTTGGCTGGAAAGGTTGTCGGGTGTCCTGTACACGGAGGGGTGCAATAGAGGTGTGGGTTTGCTATTAGTGCATTTTTTGTCTGAAGCCTTGTGTGGGTTGGGGGGTCGTTTACCTCTCAGTAGTAACGTGCTCTAGGCACTTGTCTCGTCGGGGCCCTCGGCTTTTCTAGTGGTCAAGTTTAGGTTGTGGCTTGTCTCTTCTTGGTTGTTTGATTGCCGCTTATTATGTCGTGTAGATAGAAAGGATGTTGTGTCGCAATGTAGTATGTGGAAGGATGCGAAAACGTGGGATGCTTTTGATTGGGTGCCTTGTTTTCCTTCTTTTTGGTTAAGCCAACGTCCCCTCGCGCGGCGGTGGCCCTTTGTTTTTATAGCTAGCGTTGCTTGAAATTTGGCCCCCTTTCTCTCAAATTGGATTTTTGTCGCGAGTGTTATGGTGGGTAATGCTTTGTTTTTCTTTCTTTCCTGTCGTCGTTTTATTCCCTTCCGGTCCCCAACTTTATGGAGAAAAGCGAGAATTGTTGTGGGTCGGTGTCGGAGAAGGATGAAAAGCAGTGCAAACTCCCGGGTTGGCCACCCTAGTCCTTCTCGGTCGTCGTTCCTTGCATTTCCCCCCTTTTTTGCTAAGGCACAGGGCTTGGAAAATCTTGTACTGTGTTTGAGCCTCCCCTTGTGATTCATTTTGTTCCCCCTAGCTTTACGGAGAAAAGGTGGGATTGCCGTGGATTTTGACGTTTTCGGAAGGATGAAAAAGCAGTGCGAGTTCCTGCTTGGGTGGCCGCCCTAGTCCTTCTCGGTCGTCGATCTGTGCAGTTCCCGCCTTTTTGCGAGGGCACGGGGCCTTGAAAGCCTGTTTTGTGTTTGAGACTCGGCCATGTTTTGGTTCTCTTTTTTCTTTTCTCTTTTTGGGTTGCTTTTTTCTCTTCCTCCTTTCGGCCCCTAGCTTTACGGAGAAAAGGGTGAATCGTTGAGGATTGGAATTTGCGAAGGATGAAAGGCAGTGCGAGCTCCTGGGTTGGCCACCCTAGTCCTTCCCGACTGTCGTTCCTTGCGATTCCCCCCCTTTTGGGAGGGCGCGGGGCTCACGAATTTCTGTTCGGGCCTCCTCCTTTGAGTGGGTGGACAATTTTGTTTCTCTTTCTTTCGTGTGTATTTCTTACTTTCCTCGTTCCAACCCCCGTCTTTACGGAGAAAAAAGGGGGAGTTGTAGTGGGCTTGATGTTCGTGAAGGACGAAAAGAAGTGCGAGTTTTCAGGGTGGCCACCCTAGTCCTTCTCGATCATCGTTCTTTACAATTCTACCCTTTTTGAAAGGCATGTGGTTTGGAAAGCAGCTCTTCTTGCTTGTTCGAGCCCCTTCCCTTTGGTGAGTGGGTGTTATGGAGTGCGGTTGTCTCGAGGGGGAAGGGGGGTTGTTGCGACGCATTGTACGTTGGGTTGGCTTTTAGCCATTTCTCGTGGGGGTGCGATATTTTGGTAACACACGGAAACGACTCTCGGCAACGGATATCTCGGCTCTTGTTACGATGAAGAACGTAGCGAAATGCGATACTTAGTGTGAATTGCAGAATCCCGTGAATCATCAAGTTTTTGAACGCAATTTTCACCCGAGGCTTCGGTCGAGGGCACGTCTGTCTGGGCATCGCATCCCAATAAAACGCGCTCCTTGCAATATG
>JAXQQM020086745.1:82500-97500 GCA_034641835.2 Pinus albicaulis | reverse complement strand
GCACATAGCCGGCGGTGGCATTGGAAAAAGCGACGTTACAGGCGAAACGTCACAGCGTCGCCGGAGTCATAGAACCGACGCACGAGTTGAGCGTCCGACGCTACACGAGTGGGCGGACAGCTGAACGATGGGGGTCGTCTCGGGTCGACCGAGTGACCCACGACACGCACATGATACGCATATTAATACGGCGTGCTGATGACGGAGAAGTCATCCAACCAACGATCAAGCAAGCATCTGAGTGCGAGCGCATTGGAGCACCACGAGCTAAGCCAACAGCTCGTTGGTGAAGGAAACAAGGCGGCGGTGAACGCAGGGCGAGCGCGGGTCGAGCCAGGTTTTTGACGTGCAGGGCATGTGGAATTCCTCCGCAGGGCATCCGCACAGCAGGACGGGTCGATTCGGGCAGCGCGCGGGTCAAGTCGTGCGACATACAGTAGGGCGTGCGGAACTTCTCCGCAGGGTGTCCGCAGTGCAAGGTCGGGTCGTGCAGGGCGTCCGCACGATCCGAGCTTTAGTTCAGAGGTCGTTCTGAAGGCATCGTGACTCGGAATTGAGTGCCGAAAGTTGAAGCAGGTGCGTTTTGATGGGACGGAGCTAACCACATAGCTGGGGGAGCAGATTGGACAGACAGAGAGCTCACGGGGAGGTCTGAAATCATTTGCAGTGCCGACCCGAGTGACACGACAGCACTTGGGCAGTTTTATGCAGGATATTCCCGAGGTGAATTCTAGTGCTGTAAACGATTGTTGTGGGCTAGTTAATGATTGTCAAGCATTGTAATCTTGGACAAAAAGTGACTTGCCTTGCCAAAGAGCAAAGGGGGTCTTTTGCTGGATTGGAACTTATACTCTATTTCGTATTTATGAAACATATTATCGGGCAGACCCATTATTAACTGGGAGTTGCCCCTCCCTTGTATGTATGGGCATACACTGTGGATGTGATGATGATGTTCATGTTTTCCGCACATTGAAAGAACATTTGATTAGCTAATTTAACAAGTGTTGCTAAAGGCGTAGTCTGCATACTTGAGTATTACGAAAAAGGAGAAGTACGGTAGTGCCGCACCCCGTCTATAGCACGGTTGAAAGGTCACCGAAGGTCTAGGGTAATGACAGGTTTCCTCGCCCCGCCGTGACGACAGTCGCCCAACTATGTGAAATGTAAGGTTTCCATGTCCCTACTCAATGGACACCATCCAATTATACGCCCGCCGCGATGGAAACCGCCCCTGTAAGACCCACGAGCCGAGGACGACGACGGAAGGCATTGGAAGCGTTCGGTGGACATGCGACGAACGACGAAAACCGCGACGGAAGGTTAGACGGGCGCGCCGACGGACGAAAACATCGTTCGTCTACTATGCAACGTTATCATGGTGACCGTGCGACGTTTAGGAGCGACGTGCATAAACGCGTCCAAAAATGGCCGTGTGTTGGCTTGGAGGTTTTATAGGCCGGCCGTGGTGGCAAGCCGACGTTAAGGAGGAAATTCCACGTCGTAACCAAGGCTTTATGGGCGTTTACTGGGTCGGCCTTATATGGGTCAATCCCCACCCATGGAAGCAATGTGTGGGCAAAGGCACATACGAAAGGAGGACGTGCGATGGATGATAAAGGAAAGAAAGAAGGACATCAACATCTTGCTGATTCCACCATTGGAAAGCTAATGCTTGAGCCAGAGCAAAGGTCGAGGGTGGAGGGCGAAGCCGCAGCAGGGAAACGGAGTCTGGGTCGAGTCGGGTAAAAACCCGTTCGGCGTTCACCCGCAGGTCGAGTCGGGTTCCTTCCGCAAGGCGCGTGCGGTGCAGTGTTTAGTTCATGGTCGATTCGGGTTCCTTCCACAGGACGCGTGGAGAACAGTGTTCAGGGCGGGCGCGTTCAGGTCGAGTCGGGTTCGTGCAGCGTGCCCGCGTTCCGGACGCGCGGAACAATGTTTGAAGGCACGGAGTTCGTTCAGAAGGGTCGGGTCGGGTCGAACGCGTTCAGGAAACGTGTGCAGACCGTGACCCCGGTGACCCGCGTGTGGAAACACGTTCAGGGTGCCGAGGGCATCTGTGACCCGAGTGACCCACTCGAACCAGAATTCACGCAGACTTCAGAAACATGTTCTGAAAGGGAATTTTGGGGTTCCTTTGGATTTTTTGCACTGTTGGGAAGCTGTTAAGGCTAGACCCAGGTACAAGCACATTTGGCAAGAAGCATAAGTGGTTTATGGAGGCTTAGTTGTATAGTTATTGCAGATTGTACATATTTATTGAAGCATAATACTGGGCAGACTTATTAACGGGATTTGCCCCTCCCTTGAATGTCTGGGCGTTCATGTGGTTTGATATTGATGTTTATTGCTGTTTTATTTCCACACAGGAGCACTTTGGAAGATTAATTAAACAAGTGTTGAGTTAGGCGTAGTCTACTTATTGAGTATTTGAAAAGAGAAAAATAAGGTAGTGCCGCACTCGTCTATAGAGCGGTTGGGAGACTACCACATGTATAAGGGCGTGACAGTTGGTATCAGAGCTACATTTTTGTGGCTTTTTTATTATTATTATTGAGCAGGGATACCGTTGCAGCGTTTCAGGTGGTATTGAAGCTTGATGGATGAGTTTGTTTCATTGGAAATGAACTTCAAAGAAATTAAAGAGAATTGGAAAAGGAGTTTGATGAGGCGAGTCGGACCATTGATACATTGTGCAAGAGGAGGACATCTGGCATGAGAAAAGATGAAATGTTTCAACTTATGAAGAAAGTGAGAATTCTCCGAGCAGAAATGGACAAAGGATGTTGTAGATGTGATTGAAGTCGAGGATGAACTTGATGAACAGGTTGGACCAGGGCCAAGCACATCGCAACCATCGGTGATGGATGATTCTGGGGAGGATGTTGAGGATGCGGATATGATCGAGGAAGAACTCGTGGAACAAGTTGAACCTGGACCAAGCACATTGCAAGAATTGGGGGATGAACCACATGAAAATTTTGCAGAAGTGACAATGATCAAGGAGGAACTTTATAAGCAGGCGGTACCAGGATCGGAAGCATTGCAGACATTGATGAGGACGGAGGACACTCACTTAGATATTCTTCATGAAGACATGGCTCATGTTTCAATTGAGCATCTGGGAGATGGACCGTATGCAGGGATGGGAAAGAAGATGACTTCTTTTCCAATACCATGGAGGACCTTTCCTCGGATGACTATGATGGAACCTTGTACATTGGAGAAGCAAGGGGAGCATTTCTTGTTGTAGGCCTCGATAGGGAAATTTGTGACCTCGCTCTAGTAGGTTCAAATTCCCGTGACAAGGGTGGAACTTGATGATCTCTGTGATAGATACGGGTCATGCTTAGCCACATGGAAACTGGCTAGGTGCCCGGCATGACTCATGGACTGCCTTGGTGGTAGGGCACATTGTCCGGGTAGACTTCTTCATGGCTTACAACCAAGAAGGAACTCTTGGTGCACCTTTAGCGGGGGAGAAGCCTTGGAGGAAGTACCCATGATGATGATGGTAGAAGTGATCGAGGGAACTTAACCTGTACACTATACACATGATGGTGACTAGGGTTGAGGCGAGTCTACTCTTGATGGACACATGGGCAACCAAAGTCATGTACATTGACACGAGGGCATGGCAGGACATTATGTGGAGACATTATGCAGGTGCACTTATCGGGTGCCCACTTATGAGCATCATGGAGGAGTGTCAAGAAGGAATATGCTGAGCATGATCGATTGTTGGTGCTACATGGAGATCTTTTATAGATGGGCTGATGGACGTTGTTCACTTTGAGCAACAAGACATTGGTTGGATGAGCAACCTACGAGCACATTCATATGACTTGTAGGGTGAGAACAACTTGTGGTGGCACTCGTGGGCAATACAAGTATGCTTGCCAACGCTTTGGATAGGATGATGCGTGGGAGTTCATGATGGAGTTTCATTCATTGGAGGCTTCATACTGCAATGATCTTGCAGTATCTGGTTCACTGAGGAACTGAGATCGAGACTGGTATTGATTTTGATGCACTATGGGATGCATACCTTGGAGCAGGGAAACGCGTTCGGTCGGGTCACGTCGCGTGAGGGCGCCCAAGGAAACGCGTTCGGGTCCGGTCCTGTGAGGGCGGTCGTATAAAAATATGCTAAGTTGTGATCGCTCGCGTGCCTTGTGCACGTTCGCGCGGCCAGTTTCCGATTTTCTCCCTTGTGCCTTCGTTCGGGCGGGTTGGGTCGGGTCGTGCCGTGTAAGGGGGGCCGTATAAAAAATTCTAAGTTGTGACTGCTCGTGTGCCTTGTGCACGTTCGTGCGACCCGTTTTCCATTTGCTCCCTTGTGCCTTCGTTCGGGCGGGTCGGGTCGTGCCGTGTGAGGGCGCCCAAGGAAACGTGTTCGGGTCGGGTCGTGTGAAGGAGGCCGTATAAAAAATGCTAAGTTGTGACCGCCCCTGTGCCTTGTGCACGTTCGTGTGACCCGATTGCCGTTTGCTCCTTTGTGCCCTCGTTAGGGCGGGTCGGGTCGTGCCGTGTGAGGGCGCCCAAGGAAACGCGTTCGGGTCGGGTCGTGTGAGGGAGGCCGTATCGAAAATGCTAAGTTGTGACCGCCCGTGTGCCTAGTTGTCACGCCCCTATACCTTCGGTGTCTTTCAACCACGCTATAGACGGGTGCGGCACTACCGTAATTTTTTCTTTTTCCAAATACTCAAGTATATAGACTACGCCTTTAGCAACACTTGTTAGTTATTAACCAAAGGTTCTCTCGATATGCGGAAATAAACATAAACATCATTATCAATCCACAAGTATGCTCATACATACAAGGGAGGGGAAATTCCCTGTTAATAATGATAAATATGAAATAATAAGTTCCAATCCAGCAGAAGCCACTTCTGCTCCTTGGCAAGGCAAGTTAGCCTTTTGACCAAGCCCTAAGGCTTGTCAACTATCAAACTAGCCTACAGCAATCATTTACAATCATCAGAATTCACCTTGGGAATATCCTGCACAAAACTGCCCAAGTGCTGCCGGGTCACTCAAATCGGCACTACAAATCAGTTTAGACCGTCCCTCGAGCTCCCCGTGTGTCCAATCCGCTTCCCAACTGTACGGTTAGATGCGGCCCGTCAATACGCACATTCTGCAATTTACGGCACTCAATTCCGACTCCGGACGCTCCCGGAATGGCTTCCGCACCGTAGTGCAGTTCGTGCAGAGGCGCCCAGTCTTGGGTCACCCGACTCGCCCAGCCAAACGCGTTCGGGTCGGGTCGGGCGCGTCGGGTGAGGGCGCCCGGCCAAAGGCGTTCGGGTCGAGTCGTTTGGGCCGAGGGCGCCCGCATCAGATTTGCTAAGTTGTGACCGCCCGGGTGCCTTGTGCACGTCCGAGCGACCCGTTTGCCGTTTGCTCCCATGTGCGTCCGTTCGGTCGGGCGGGTCGTGTGGCACCGGGTGAGGGCGTTCGTCCGGGTCGGGCCGTTTGGTCGGAGGGCGCCCGTGTCAGATTTGCTAAGTTGTGACCGCCCGGGTGCCTTGTGCACGTCCGGGCGGCTCGTTTGCCGTTTGCTCCCATGTGCGTCCGTTTGGTCGGGTCATTTGGTCGTGCCGAATGAGGGCGTCCGTTCGGGTCGGGTCGTTTGGTCGTGGCGGGTGAGGGCGTCCGTTCGGGTCGGGTCGGTTCGTTTGGCCCAAGGGCGTCCGTTCGGGTTGGGTTGGGTCGTTTGGCCCAAGGGCGTCCGTTCGGGTCGGGTCGTTTGGTTGTGCCGGGTGAGGGCGTCCGTTTGGGTCGGGTCGGGTCGTTTGGTCGTGCCGGGTGAGGGCGTCCGTTCGGGTCGGGTCGGGTGGGCGTGCCGGGTCAGGGCGTCCGTTCGGGTCGGGTCGGGTCGGGTGGGCGTGCCGGGTGGGGCGTCCGTTCCGGTCGGGTCGGGTCGGGTCGTTTGGTCGTGCCGGGTGAGGGCGTTCGTTCGGGTCGGGTCGGGTCGTTTGGCCCAAGGGCGTCCGTTCGGGTGGGCGTGCCGGGTGAGGGCATCTGTTCGGGTCGGGTCGGGTCGGGTCTTTCAGTCATGCCGTGTGAGGGCGTCCGTTCGGGTCGGGTCGGGTCATTTGGCCCGAGGGCGCCCGTGTCAGATTTGCTAAGTTGTGACCGCCCGGGTGCCCTGTGCACGTCCAGGCGGCCCGTTTGCCATTTGCTCCCATGTGCGTTCGTTTGGTCGGGTCATTCGGTCGTGCCGGGTGAGGGTGTCCGTTCGGGTCGGGTCGTTCGGTCGTGCCGGGTGAGGACGTCCGTTCGGGTCGGGTCATTTGGTCGTGCAGCACGATGGCATCCGTTCGGGTGGGCATGCCGGGCGAGGGCGTCTGTTCGGGTCGGGTCGGGTCGTTTGGCCCGAGGGCGTCCATGTCAGATTTGCTAAGTTGTGACCGCCTGGGTGCCTTGTGCACGTCCGGGCGACCCGTTTGCCGTTTTCTCCCATGTGCGTCCGTTTGGTCGGGTCGTTTGTTCGTGCCGGGTGAGGGCGTCCGTTCGGGTCGGGTCGTTCGGTCGTGCCAAGTGAGGGCGTCTGTTCGGGTCGGGTCGTTCGGTCGTGCCGGGTTAGGGCGTCCGTTCGGGTCAGGTCGTTCGGTCGTGCCGGGTGAGGGCGTCCGTTCGGGTCGGGTCGTTTGGTCGTGCGGCACGATGGCGTCCGTTCGGGTGGGCGTGCCGGGCGAGGGTGTCCGTTCAGGTCGGGTCGGGTCGTTTGGCCCGAGGGCGCCCGTGTCAGATTTGCTAAGTTGTGACCGCCCGGATGCCTTGTGCACGTCCGGGCGGCCCGTTTGCCGTTTGCTCCCATGTGCGTCCGTTCGGGTCGGGTCGTTCGGTCGTGCCGGGTAAGGGCGTCCGTTCGGGTCGGGTCGTTTGGTCATGCGGCACGATGGCGTCCGTTCGGGTGGGCGTGCCGGGCGAGGGCTTCCGTTCGGGTCGGGTCAGGTCGTTGGGCCCGAGGGCGCCCGTGTCAGATTTGCTAAGTTGTGACCGCCCGGGTGCCTTGTGCACGTTCGGGCGGCCCGTTTGTCGTTTGCTCCCATGGGCGTCTGTTTGGTCGGGCGTGCCGTGTTGCGCCGGGTGAGGGCATCCGTTCGGGTCAGGTCGTTCGGTCGTGCAGGGTGAGGGCGTCCGTTCGTGTCGTGCGGCACGATGGCGTCCGTTTGGGTGGGCGTGCCGTGCGAGGGCGTCCGTTCGGGTCGGGTCGGGTCGTTTGGCCCGTGGGCGCCCGTGTCAGATTTGCTAAGTTGTGACCGCCCGTGTGCCTTGTGCACGTCCGGGCGGCCCGTTTGCCGTTTGCTCCCATGTGCATCCGTTTGGTCGGGCGTGCTGTGTCGCGCCGGGTGAGGGCGTCCGTTCGGGTGGGCGTGCCGGGTGAGGGCGTCCGTTCGGGTCGGGTCGTTCAGTCGTGCCGGGTAAGGGCGTCCGTTCGGGTCGGGTCGTTTGGTCGTGCGGCACGATGGCGTCCATTCGGGTGGGCGTGCCGAGCGAGGGCATCCGTTCGGGTCGGGTCGGGCCGTTTGGCCCGAGGGCGCCCGTGTCAGATTTGCTAAGTTGTGACCGCCCGGGTGCCTTGTGCACGTCCGGGCGGCCCGTTTGTCGTTTGGTCCCATGTCCGTCCGTTTGGTCAGGCGTGCCATGTCGCGCCGGGTGAGGGCGTCCGTTCGGGTGGGCGTGCTGGGCGAGGGCGTGCGTTGGGTCGTTCGGGCCGCGGTCGCCCGTCCGTGCCGGTGAGGGCGTCCGTTCGGTCGGGTCGTTTGGTCGTGCCGCACGATGGCGTCCGTTCGGGTGGGCGTGCCGTGCGAGGGCGTCCGTTCGTGTCGGGTCGGGTCGTTTGGCCCGAGGGCGCCCGTGTCAGATTTGCTAAGTTGTGACCGCCCGGGTGCCTTGTGCACGTCCGGGCGGCCCGTTTGCCGTTTGCTCCCATGTGCGTCCGTTTGGTCGGGCATGCGTGTCGTGCCGGGTGAGGGCATCCGTTCGGGTCGGGTCGGGTCGTTTGGCCCGAGGGCGCCCGTGTCAGATTTGCTAAGTTGTGACCGCCGGGGTGCCTTGTGCACGACCGGGCAGCCCGTTTGCCGTTTGTTCCCATGTGCGACCGTTCGGGTGGGCGTGTCGTGTCGTGCCGGGTGAGGGCGTCCGTTCGGGTCGGGTCGTTTGGTCGTGCCAGGTGAGGGCGTCCGTTCGGGTCGGGTGGTTTGGCCCGGGGGCGCCCGTGTCAGATTTGCTAGGTTGTGACCGCCCGGGTGCCTTGCGCACGTCTGGGTGGCCTGTTTGTCGTTTGCTCCCATGTGCGTCCGTTCAGGTGGGCGCTTCGTGTCGTGCCAGGTGAGGGCGTTCGTTCGGATCGAGTCGTTTGGTCATGCCGGGTGAGGTCGTCCGTTCGGGTCAGGTCGTTTGGCCCGGGGGCGCCCGTGTCAGATTTGCTAAGTTGTGACCGCCCGGGTGCCTTGTGCACGTCCGGGCGGCCCGTTTACCGTTCGCTCCCATGTGCGTCCGTTTGGTCGTGGGCGCCGTGTCGTGCCGGGTGAGGGCGTCCGTTCGGGTCGGGTCGTTTGCCCCGAGGGCGCCCGTGTCAGATTTGCTAAGTTGTGACCGCGCGGGTGCTTTGTGCACGTCCGGGCGGCCCGTTTGCCGTTCGCTCCCATGTGCGTCCATTCGGGTGGGCGCACTGTGTCGTGCCAGGTGAGGGCGTCTGTTCGGGTGGGCGTGCCGGGTGAGGTCGTCCGTTCGGGTGGGGTCGTTTGGCCCGAGGACGCCCGTGTCAACGGCAGCAGACCGCCCGGGTGCCTTGTGCACGACCGGGCGGCCCGTTTGCCGTTTGCTCCCATGTGCGACCGTTCGGGTGGGCGCGTCGTGTCGTGCCGGGTGAGGGCGTCCGTTCGAGTCGGGTCGTTTGGTCGTGCCGGGTGAGGGCGTCCGTTCGGGTCGGGTGGTTTGGCCCAGGGGCGCCCGTGTCAGATTTGCTAAGTTGTGACCGCCCGGGTGCCTTGTGCATGTCCGGGCGGCACGTTTTCCGTTTGCTCCCATGTGCGTCCGTTCGGGTGGGCGCTTCGTGTCGTGCCGGGTGAGGGCGTCCGTTCGGGTCGGGTCGTTTGGTCGTGCCGGGTGAGGTCGTCCGTTCGGGTTGGGTCGTTTGGCCCGGGGGCGCCCGTGTTAGATTTGCTAAGTTGTGACCGCCCGGGTGCCTTGTGCACGTCCGGGCGGCCCGTTTACCGTTCACTCCCATGTGCGTTCGTTTGGTCGTGGGCGCCATGTCGTGCCGGGTGAGGGCGTCCGTTCGGGTCGGGTCGTTTGCCCAGAGGGCGCCCGTGTCAGATTTGCCAAGTTGTGACCGCGCGGGTGCTTTGTGCACGTCCGGGCGGCCCGTTTGCCATTCGCTCCCATGTGCGTCCATTCGGGTGGGCGCACTGTGTCGTGCCAGGTGAGGGCGTCTGTTCGGGTGGGCGTGCCGGGTGAGGGCGTCCGTTCGGGTCGGGTCGGGTCGTTTGGCCCGAGGGCGCCCGTGTCAGATTTGCTAAGTTGTGACCGCCCGGGTGCCTTGTGCACGTCCGGGCGGCCCGTTTGCCGTTTGCTCCCATGTGCGACCGTTTGGGTGGGCGTGTCGTGTCGTGCCAGGTGAGGGCGTCCGTTCGGGTCGGGTGGTTTGGCCCGAGGGCGCCCGTGTCAGATTTGCTAAGTTGTGACCGCCCGGGTGCCTTGTGCACGTCCGGGCGGTCCGTTTGCCGTTTGCTCCCATGTGCGTCCTTACGGGTGGGCGCGTCGTGTCGTGCCGGGTGAGGGCGTCCGTTCGGGTCGGGTCGTTTGGGCCGAAGGCGCCCGTGTCAGATTTGCTAAGTTGTGACCGCCCGGGTGCCTTGTGCACGTCCGGGCGGCCCGTTTGCCGTTTGCTCCCATGTGCGTCCGATCGGGGGGGCGCTCCGTGTCGCCCCGGGTGAGGGCGCACGGACGGGGGCGTTCGGGTCGCCCTGTTTTGTCCGAGGGTGCGCTTATCAGATTTTGCTTTTCGTGTGAAAGGTGGGTTGGTAATTGAGTTGTATTGCTCGGTTGTGCCTGAAGAATGGCCTTGGGTCATTTGTAGGGTCGTCGAATTTCTTCTCTCCATCACCACTCGGTAGCATATGAGCGGTAATGTTGGCCATGCTTGTCCTTGGAGGCATGTTTGAACAATCTCTCCCGTCCACTCTGTTTTCTAGCATTTGGATGGGGTTGTTGTGTGTGGCTCTTTGAAATGACTGGCCGCCTGTTGGCGTTGTTGAAATCGGCTCTCCGGTAACTCTCTCTCATGCCCCTTGGTCGCACGTTTGCTCTGTTGAAATCAGCGTTTTGCTATGTCGCTCGTTGGCTCCGTCGATGTCGGCTCTTCTCTATATTGTTCTTCTCCTCCCTTTTTGCTTGCTTGTGGGGGGAGGAGTTGGATTTTCGTGTGAAAGGTGGGTTGGTAACTGAGTTGCTTGTTCGGGTGTGCCTGAAGAGTGGCCTTGGGTCATTTGTAGGGTCGTCGACTCTCGTCTTCTCTCCATCCCCACTCGGTAGCGCATGAGCGGTAATGCTGGCCATGCTTGTCCTGGGAGGCATATGTGAAAAGAGTTACCCTTCCGCTCTGTGTTCTCAGAGGTGGACGAGGTCGCTCTGTGTGGCTCCTTGAGACAACTGGCCGGTCGCCTATGTCGCTCTCGTGCCCCTTGCTCGCTCGTTGGCTCCGTCGATGTTGGCTCTTCGCCATATTGTTCACCTCCTCCCTTTTTGGTGGGTGGGAGAGGTGGGCTTTTGTCTCGTTGGCTTCGTGAAATCGGCTCCTCGGTATATTGTTCACCTCGTCCCCTTTCGGTGGGGGGAGGGGTTGGATTTTCGTGTGAAAGGTGGGTTGGTAACTGAGTTGCTTGTTCGGGTGTGCCTGAAGAGTGGCCTTGGGTCATTTGTAGGGTCGTCGACTCTCGTCTTCTCTCCATCCCCACTCGGTAGCGCATGAGCGGTAATGTTGGCCATGTTTGTCCTGGGAGGCATATGTGAAAAGAGTTACCCTTCCGCTCTGTGTTCTCAGAGTTGGATGAGGTCGCTGTGTGTGGCTCCTTGAGACAACTGGCCGGTCGCCTATGTTGCTCTCATGCCCCTTGCTCACTCGTTGGCTCTGTCGATGTTGGCTCTTCGCTATATTGTTCACCTCCTCCCTTTTTGGTGGGTTGGAGAGGTGGGCTTTTGTCTGGTTGGCTTCGTGAAATCGGCTCCTCGCTATATTGTTCACCTCCTCCCATTTTGGTGGGGGGAGGGGTTGGATTTTCGTGTGAAAGGTGGGTTGGTAACTGAGTTGCCTGTTCGTCCGGGCGGCCCGTTTGCCGTTTGCTACCATGTGCGTCCATTCGGGTGGGCGCGCCGTGTCGCCCCGGGTGAGGGCGTTCGTTCGGGTCGGGTCGTTTGGTCGTGTCGGGTGATGTCGTCCGTTCGGGTCGGGTCGTTTGGCCCGAGGGCGCCCGTGCCATATTTTCTAAGTTGCGACCGCCCGGGTGCCTTGTGCACGTCCGGGCGGCCCGTTTGCCGTTTGCTCCCATGTGCGTCCGTTCGGGGGGGCGCTCCGTGTCGCCCCGGATGAGGGCGCACGGATGGGGGCATTCGGGTCGCCCTGTTTTGTCCGAGGGTGCGCTTATCAGATTTGCTTTTCGTGTGAAAGGTGGGTTGGTAATTGAGTTGTTTTTCTCGATTGTGCCTGAAGAATGGCCTTGGGTCATTTGTAGGGTCGTCGAATTTCTTCTCTCCATCACCACTCGGTAGCATATGAGCGGTAATGTTGGCCATGCTTGTGCTTGGAGGCATGTTTGAACAATCTCTCCCGTCCACTCTGTTTTCTAGCATTTGGATGGGGTTGTTGTGTGTGGCTCTTTGAGATGACTGGCCGCCTGTTGGCGTTGTTGAAATCGGCTCTCCGGTAACTCTCTCTCGTGCCCCTTGGTTGCACGTTTTCTTTGTTGAAATTAGCATTTTGCTATGTCGCTCGTTGGCTCCGTCGATGTCGGCTCTTCTCTATATTGTTCTTCTCCTCCCTTTTTGCTTGCTTGTGGGGGGAGGGGTTGGATTTTCGTGTGAAAGGTGGGTTGGTAACTGAGTTTCTTGTTCGGGTGTGCCTGAAGAGTGGCCTTGGGTCATTTGTAGGGTCGTCAACATCCATCCATCCCCACTCGGTAGCGCATGAGCGGTAATGTTGGCCATGCTTGTCCTGGGAGGCATATGTGAAAAGAGTTGCCCTTCCGCTGCGTGTTCTCAGAGTTGGATGAGGTCGCTCTGTGTGGCTCCTTGAGACAACTGGCCGGTCGCCTATGTCGCTCTCGTGCCCCTTGCTCGCTCGTTGGCTCCGTCGATGTTGGCTCTTCGCCATATTGTTCACCTCCCCCCTTTTTGGTGGGTTGGAGAGGTGGGCTTTTGTCTCGTTGGCTTCGTGAAATCGGCTCCTCGCTATATTGTTCACCTCCTCCCCTTTTGGTGGGGGGAGGGGTTGAATTTTCGTGTGAAAGGTGGGTTGGTAACTGAGTTGCTTGTTCGGGTGTGCCTGAAGAGTGGCCTTGGGTCATTTGTAGGGTCGTCGACTCTCATCTTCTCTCCATCCCCACTCGGTAGCGCATGAGCGGTAATGTTGGCCATGCTTGTCTTGGGAGGCATATGTGAAAAGAGTTGCCCTTCCGCTCTGTGTTCTCAGAGTTGGATGAGGTCGCTCTGTGTGGCTCCTTGAGACAACTGGTCGGTCGCCTATGTCGCTCTCGTGCCCCTTGCTCGCTCGTTGGCTCCGTCGATGTTGGCTCTTTGCTATATTGTTCACATCCTCCCTTTTTGGTGGGTTGGAGAGGTGGGCTTTTGTCTCGTTGGCTTCGTGAAATCGGCTCCTCGGTATATTGTTCACCTCCTCCCCCTTTCGGTGGGGGGAGGGGTTGGATGTTCGTGTGAAAGGTGGGTTGGTAACTGAGTTGCTTGTTCGGGTGTGCCTGAAGAGTGGCCTTGGGTCATTTGTAGGGTCGTCGACTCTCGGCTTCTCTCCATCCCCACTCGGTAGCGCATGAGCGGTAATGTTGGCCATGCTTGTCCGGGGAGGCATATGTGAAAAGAGTTACCCTTCCGCTCTGTGTTCTCAGAGTTGGACGAGGTCGCTCTGTGTGGCTCCTTGAGACAACTGGTCGGTCGCCTATGTCGCTCTCGTGCCCCTTGCTCGCTCGTTGGCTCCGTCGATGTTGGCTCTTCGCTATATTGTGAAAGGTGGGTTGGTAACTGAGTTGCTTGTTCGATTTTCGTTTGAAAGGTGGGTTGGTAACTGAGTTGCTTGTTCGGGTGTGCCTGAAGAGTGGCCTTGGGTCATTTGTAGGGTCGTCGACATTCATCTTCTCTCCATCCCCACTCGGTAGCGCATGAGCGGTAATGTTGGCCATGCTTGTCATGGGAGGCATATGTGAAAAGAGTTACCCTTCCGCTCTGTGTTCTCAGAGTTGGACGAGGTCGCTCTGTGTGGCTCCTTGAGACAACTGGCCGGTCGCCTATGTCGCTCTCGTGCCCCTTGCTCGCTCGTTGGCTCCGTCTATGTTGGCTCTTCGCTATATTGTTCACCTCCTCCCTTTTTGGTGGGTTGGAGAGGTGGGCTTTTGTCTCATTGGCTTCGTGAAATCGGCTCCTCGCTATATTGTTCACCTCCTCCCCTTTTGGTGGGGGGAGGGGTTGGATTTTCGTGTGAAAGGTGGGTTGGTAAATTGAGTTGCTTGTTCGGGTGTGCTTGAAGAATGGCCTTGGGTCATTTGTAGGGTGGTCGACATTCATATTCTCTCCATCCCCACTCGGTAGCACATGAGCGGTAATGTTGGCCATGCTTTTCCTGGGAGGCATATGTGAAAAGAGTTACCCTTTCGCTCTGTGTTCTCGGAGTTGGATGAGGTCGCTGTGTGTGGCTCCTTGAGACAACTGGCCGGTCGCCTATGTCGCTCTCGTGCCCCTTGCTCGCTCGATGGCTCCGTCGATGTTGGCTCTTCGCTATATTGTTCACCTCCTCCCTTTTTGGTGGGTTGGAGAGGTGGGCTTTTGTCTCGTTGGCTTCGTGAAATCGGATCCTCGCTATATTGTTCACCTCCTCCCCTTTTGGTGGGGGAGGGGTTGGATTTTCGTGTGAAAGGTGGGTTGGTAATTGAGTTGCTTGTCGGGTGTGCCTGAAGAATGGCCTTGGGTCATTTGTAGGGTGGTCGACATTCATATTCTCTCCATCCCCACTCGGTAGCACATGAGCGGTAATGTTGGCCATGCTCATCCTTGGAGGCATATGTGAACAATTCCCCCTTCTCTCCGTGTTCTCGGAATTGGATGGGTTTTTGTGTGTGGCTCCTTGAGACGACTGTCCTCTTCATTGTTTGGCTCTTTACGGTGCCGGTTTCTTGTGGTTGTACTCTTTCTATGTCAGCACTGTGGGTTGAGATGCATACGTTTAAGAGGGAATGCAGAGGGGTTTTCGCTGTAAGCTTCCCCTCTTGCTTGCTTTTTCCATTGGGCGATGTGAGGAGCGGGGTTCTCCTTGTTGTAAAATTAAGGTTTGGAATTCCTTTCAGAGTGCACGTTGTTTGTCCCTGCGTTGGCTTTTAGGTCTTGATAGATGTGGTGGCCCATTTTTTTGCTCGAGTGGTCAGCTTTTTCCTTGCATCTTGCGTGCATCGTAGGATTATGCGGCTTGGAATGTTGAGACACAAGGTGATGGGCATTTCTTGTTTTGTTGATCGCTCATGCGATTGTGGTCTAACAGGGATGAGGCTTGCTACGTTGATGGCGGGGGCTATATCTGGAAGGAGGACTTGAAGGTGGAACGCTTCGACCTCCCTCCTCTGTGTGGAGGTGGCTGCAGGTGAGAAGTTTTCATTGTCCGGTTGGTAAGTCGGTGGGGAAATCTCCCAGGTTGCTTGTATGCAGGGTGTGTGGGGTGCGGGGCTGCCTGATCCCTCCTCTTGTTCGGATATGTTCATGCCTTTTGTA
>JAXQQM020086745.1:60000-72500 GCA_034641835.2 Pinus albicaulis | reverse complement strand
GGGGTTCCCATGTCCCGCCGCGATGGAAACCGCAACCCCCAGCACGGGGTACTTGGGGGGTCCATGCCGCAGCGTGACAGAAACCGCCGCCCAAGTATGGGGAACTTCGAGTTTCCGTGTCACGGCGCGACGGAAACCGCCACCAGGGTCCCGCGGAGCTCGGGGGTTCCCATTTTTTGCGGCACGACGGATACCACCCAATTCCGGGAAACTCGGGGATTTCCACGTCCCGCCACGACAGAAACCGTGGCCTCGGTGCGGGGAGCTCGGGTTTCCATGTCGCGGCACGACGAAGAACCGCCCAAGCCTGCGGAACTTTGGGGCTTCTGTTTCGTGGCACGAGGGAAACCGCCTAGTTCTGGGAACCTTGCGGTTTCCATCTCCCGCCCCGACGAAAACCGCGCCCCTGGTCAAGGGAACTTGGGTTTCCATGTCGCGGCACGACCGTAATCGCCAAGTTTACGGAACTCGTGGTTTCCGTCGCGCGGCACGGCGAAGAACCGCCCAAGCCTGGCGAACTTGGGGCTCCCATTTCGCGGCGCGACGGAAACCGCTCCCCTGGTCCGTCTCTGGAACTTGGGGTTTCCACGCCTCGTCGCGGCGGAAGCCGTCCAAATGCAGGGAGGGGTGGGTTTTGTAAGGCCCCAAGACTTCATGAGGCGCGTTCGTGGTAACGGGCGCGCCCGTCGGGCGTTCGGGCGCCGTGCGACGTTACGGGCGAGCCGCCGCACAGTAACCGCACGGGCGCGTCGCACATAGCCGGCGGTGGCATTGGAAAAAGCGACGTTACAGGCGAAACATCACAGCGTAGCCGGAGTCATAGAACCGACGCACGAGTTGAGCGGCCGACGCTACACGAGTGGGCGGACAGCTGAACGATGGGGGTCGTCTCGGGTCGACCGAGTGACCCAATACACGCACATGATACGCGTATTAATACGTCGTGCGGATGACGGAGAAGTCATCCAACCAACGATCAAGCAAGCATCTGAGTGCGAGCGCATTGGAGCACCACGAGCTAAGCCAACAGCTCGTTGGTGAAGGAAACACGGCGGCGGTGAACGCAGGGCGAGCGCGGGTCGAGCCAGGTTGTTGACGTGCAGGGCGTGCGGAATTCCTCCGCAGGGCATCCGCACCGCAGGACGGGTCGAGTCGGGCAGCGCGCGGGTCAAGTCGTGCGACATACGTGCAGGGCGTGCGGAAATTCTCCGCAGGGCGTCCGCAGTGCAAGGTCGGGTCGGGCAGGGCGTCCGCACGATCCGAGCTTCAGTTCAGAGGTCGTTCTGAAGGCATCGTGAGTCGGAATTGAGTGCCGAAAGTTGAAGCAGGTGCGTTTTGATGGGGCGGAGCTAACCCGCAGGGCGTGGGGCCAGGATTGGACGGGAACGGAGAGCTGGCGTGGGAGGTGCGAAATCATTTTCCCGTGCGGAACGCCCGACACGGCGGCCGCAGGCGATTTTATGCGGGATATTCCCGAGGTGAATTCTAGTGCTGTAAACGATTGTTGTGGGCTAGTTAATGATTGTCAAGCATTGTAAGCTTGGACAAAAAGTGACTTGCCTTGCCAAAGAGCAAAGGGGGTCTTTTGCTGGATTTGAACTTATACTCTATTACGTATTTATGAAACATATTATCGGGCAGACCCATTATTAACTGGGAGTTGCCCCTCCCTTGTATGTATGGGCGTACACTGTGGATGTGATGATGATGTTCATGTTTTTCGCACATTGAAAGAACATTTGATTAACTAATTTAACAAGTGTTGCTAAAGGCGCAGTCTACATACTTGAGTATTACGAAAAGGAGAAGTACGGTAGTGCCGCACCCCGTCTATAGCACGGTTGAAAGGTCACCGAAGGTCTAGGGGCGTGATAGGTTTCCTCGCCCCGCCGTGACGACAGTCGCCCAACTGT
Organism: Pinus albicaulis; assembly: GCA_034641835.2. NCBI lineage: Eukaryota > Viridiplantae > Streptophyta > Pinopsida > Pinales > Pinaceae > Pinus > Pinus albicaulis. The sequence goes on along the minus strand of JAXQQM020086745.1, from coordinate 70,587 downwards.
GCGAAATGTAAGGTTTCCATGTCCCTGCTCAATGGACACCGTCCAATTATACGCCCGCCGCGACGGAAACCGCCCCTGTAAGACCCACGAGCCGAGGACGACAACGGAAGGCATTGGAAGCGTTCGGTGGACATGCGACGAACGACGAAAACCACGACGGAAGGTTAGACGGGCGCGCCGACGGACGAAAACATCGTCCGGCTACTATGCAACGTTATCACGGTGACCGTGCGACGTTTAGGAGCGACGTGCATAAACGCGTCCAAAAATGGCCGTGTGTTGGCTTGGAGGATTTATAGGCCGGCCGTGGTGGCAAGCCGACGTTAAGGAGGAAATGCCACGTCGTAACCAAGGCTTTATGGGCGTTTACTGGGTCGGCCTCATATGGGTCAAACCCCACCCATGGAAGCAATGTGTGGGCAAAGGCACATACGAAAGGAGGACGTGCGATGGACGATAAAGGAAAGAAAGAAGGACATCAACATCTTGCTGATTCCACCATTGGAAAGCTAATGCTCGAGCCAGAGCGAAGGTCGAGGGTGGAGGGCGAAGCCGCAGCAGGGAAACGGAGTCTGGGTCGAGTCGTGTAAAAACCCGTTCGGCGTTCACCCGCAGGTCGAGTCGGGTTCCTTCCGCAGGGCGCGTGCGGTGCAGTGTTTAGTGCATGGTCGAGTCGGGTTCCTTCCGCAGGACGCGTGGAGAACAGTGTTCAGGCCGGGCGCGTTCAGGTCGAGTCGGGTTCGTGCGGCGCGCCCGCGTTCCGGACGCGCGGATCAGTGTCTGAAGGCGCGGAGTTCGTTCAGCAGGGTCGGGTCGGGTCGAACGCGTTCGGGAAACGCGTGCAGACCGTGACCCCGGTGACCCGCGTGCGGAAACGCGTTCAGGGTGCCGAGGGCGTCTGTGACCCGAGTGACCCACTCGAACCAGAATTCGCGCAGACTTCAGAAACATGTTCTGAAAGGGAATTTTGGGGTTCCTTTGGATTTTTGCACTGTTGGGAAGCTGTTAAGGCTAGACCCAGGTACAAGCACATTTGGCAAGAAGCATAAATGGTTTATGGAGGCTTGGCTGTATAGTTATTGCAGATTGTACATATTTATTGAAGCATAATACTGGGTAGACTTATTAACGGGATTTGCCCCTCCCTTGAATGTATGGGCGTTCATGTGGTTTGATATTGATGTTTATTGCTGTTTTATTTCCGCACAGGAGCACTTTGAAAGATTAATTAAACAAGTGTTGAGTTAGGCGTAGTCTACTTATTGAGTATTTGAAAAGAGAAAAATAAGGTAGTGCCGCACCCGTCTATAGAGCGGTTGGGAGACTACCAGAGGTATAAGGGCGTGACAGTTGGTATCAGAGCTACATTTTTGTGGCTTTTTTATTATTATTATTGAGCAGGGATACCGTTGCAGCGTTGCAGGTGGTATTGAAGCTTGATGGATGAGTTTGTTTCATTGGAAATGAACTTCAAAGAAATTAAAGAGAAGTCGAAGGAAGTGGAAAAGGAGTTTGATGAGGCGAGTCGGACCATTGATACAATGTGCAAGAGTAGGACATCTGGCATGAGAAGAGATGAAATGTTTCGACTTATGAAGAAAGTGAGAATTCTCCAAGCAGAAATGGACAAGGTGGAAGAAGAGCGAAAAAAGTTAATTGATAAGCTTCTCAAGCTTAGAGACCTTGGAAAGATGAAGCATGGTGGCATGAAGCCCACTGTGGGCGAACCAAAGGATGTTGTAGATGTGATTGAAGTCAAGGAAGAAGCTGATGAACAAGTTGGACTAGGACCAAGCACATTACAAGCATTGATGGTGGACGATTCTCACAAGGATGTTGCAGATGTGGTAGAAGTCGAGGACGAACTTGATGAACAGGTTGGACCAGGGCCAAGCACATCGCAAGCATCGGTGATGGATGATTCTGGGGAGGATGTTGAGGATGCGGATATGATCGAGGAAGAACTCGTGGAACAAGTTGAACCTGGACCAAGCACATTGCAGGCATTGGGGGATGAACCACATGAAAATTTTGCAGAAGTGACAATGATCGAGGAGGAACTTTATGAGCAGGCCGTACCAGGATCGGAAGCATTGCAGACATTGACGAGGATGGAGGACACTCACTTAGAGATTCTTCATGAAGACATGGCTCGTGTTTCAATTGAGCATCTGGGAGATGGACCGCATGCAGGGATGGGAAAGAAGATGACTTATTTTCCAATACCATGGAGGACCTTTCCTTGGATGACTATGATGGAACCTTGTACATTGGAGAAGCAAGGGGAGCATTTCTTGTTGTAGGCCTTGATAGGGAAATTTGTGACCTCGCTCTAGTAGGTTCAAATTCCCGTGACAGGGGTGGAACTTGATGATCTCTGTGATAGATACGGGTCATGCTTAGCCACATGGAAACTGGCTAGGTGCCCGGCATGACTCATGGACTGCCTTGGTGGTAGGGCACATTGTCTGGGTAGACTTCTTCATGGCTTACAACCAAGAAGGAACTCTTGGTGCACCTTTATCGGGGGAGAAGCCTTGGAGGAAGTACCCATGATGATGATGGTAGAAGTGACCGAGGGCACTTAACCTGTACACTATACACATGATGGTGACTAGGGTTGAGGCGAGTCTACTCTTGATGGACACGTGGGCAACCAAAGTCATGTACATTGACACGAGGGCATGGCAGGACATTATGTGGAGACATTATGCAGGTGCACTTACTGGGTGCCCACTTATGAGCATCATGGAGGAGTGTCAAGAAGGAATATGCTGAGCATGATCGATTGTTGGTGCTACATGGAGATCTTTTATAGATGGGGTGATGGACGTTGTTCACTTTGAGCAACAAGACATTGGTTGGATGAGCAGCCTACGAGCACATTCATATGACTTGCAGGGTGAGAACAACTTGTGGTGGCACTCGCGGGCAATACAAGTATGCTTTCCAACGCTTTGGATAGGATGATGCGTGGGAGTTCATGGTGGAGTTTCATTCATTGGAGGCTTCATACTACAATGATCTTGCAGTATCTGGTTCACTGAGGAACTGAGATCGAGACTGGTCTTGATTTTGATGTACTATGGGATGCATACCTTCGAGCAGGGAAACGCGTTCGGTCGGGTCGGGTCGCGTGAGGGCGCCCAAGGAAACGCGTTCGGGTCGGGTCGTGTGAGGGCGGCCGTATAAAAAATGCTAAGTTGTGACCGCCCGCGTGCCTTGTGCACGTTCGCGCGGCCAATTTCCGATTTGCTCCCTTGTGCCTTCGTTCGGGCGGGTCGGGTCGGGTCGTGCCGTGCGAGGGGGGGCCGTATAAAAAATGCTAAGTCGTGACTGCTCGTGTGCCTTGTGCACGTTCGTGCGACACGTTTTCCGTTTGCTCCCTTGTGCCTTCGTTCGGGCGGGTCGGGTCGTGCCGTGTGAGGGCGCCCAAGGAAACGTGTTCGGGTCGGGTCGTGTGAAGGAGGCCGTATAAAAAATGCTAAGTTGTGACCGCCCTTGTGCCTTGTGCACGTTCGTGCGACCCGATTGCCGTTTGCTCCTTTGTGCCCTCGTTAGGGCGGGTCAGGTCGTGCCGTGTGAGGGCGCCCAAGGAAACGCGGTCGGGTCGGGTCGTGTGAGGGAGGCCGTATCGAAAATGCTAAGTTGTGACCGCCCGTGTGCCTAGTTGTCACGCCCCTATACCTTCGGTGTCTTTCAACCACGCTATAAACGGGTGCGGCACTACCGTACTTTTTTCTTTTTCCAAATACTCAAGTATATAGACTACGCCTTTAGCAACACTTGTTAGTTATTAACCAAAGGTTCTCTCGATATGCGGAAATAAACATAAACATCATTATCAATCCACAAGTATGCTCATACATACAAGGGAAGGGCAATTCCCTGTTAATAATGATAAATATGAAATAATAAGTTCCAATCCAGCAGAAGCCACTTCTGCTCCTTGGCAAGGCAAGTTAGCCTTTTGACCAAGCTCTAAGGCTTGTCAACCATCAAACTAGCCTACAGAAATCATTTACAATCACCAGAATTCACCTTGGGAATATCCCGCACAAAACTGCCCAAGTGCTGCCAGGTCACTCAAATCGGCACTACAAATCAGTTTAGACCATCCCTCGAGCTCCCTGTGTGTCCAATCCGCTTCCCAACTATACGGTTAGATGTGGCCCGTCAATACGCACATTCTGCAATTTACGGCACTCAATTCCGACTCCGGATGCTCCCGGAATGGCTTCCGCACTGTAGTGCAGTTCGTGCAGAGGCGCCCAGTCGTGGGTCACCCGACTCGCCCAGCCAAACGCGTTCGGGTCGGGTCGGGTGCGTCGGGTGAGGGCGCCCGGCCAAAGGCGTTCGGGTCGGGTCGTTTGGGCCGAGGGCGCCCGTATCAGATTTGCTAAGTTGTGACCGCCCGGGTGCCTTGTGCACGTCCGAGCGACCTGTTTGCCGTTTGCTCCCATGTGCGTCTGTTCGGTCGGGCGGGCCGTGTGGCACCGGGTGAGGGCATCCGTCCGGGTCGGGCCGTTTGGTCGGAGGGCGCCCATGTCAGATTTGCTAAGTTGTGACCACCCGGGTGCCTTGTGCACGTCTGGGCGGCCCGTTTGCCGTTTGCTCCCATGTGCGTCCGTTTGGTCGGGTCGTTTGGTCGTGCCAGGTGAGGGCGTCCGTTCGGGTCGGGTCGTTTGGTCGTGGCGGGTGAGGGCGTCCGTTCGGGTCGTTTGGCCCAAGGGCGTCCGTTCGGGTCGGGTCGTTTGGTCGTGGCGGGTGAGGGCGTCCGTTCGGGTCGTTTGGCCCAAGGGCGTCCGTTCGGGTCGGGTCGTTTGGTCGTGGCGGGTGAGGGCGTCCGTTCGGGTCGGGTCGGGTCGTTTGGCCCGAGGGCGTCCGTTCGGGTCGGGTCGGGTGGGCGTCCGTTCGGGTCGTGCCGGGTGAGGGCGTCCGTTCGGGTCGGGTCGGGTCGTTTCGCGGCAAGACGTCCCGGGTCGGTGGCCCCGTCTTGGGGTGAGCGTCGGGTCGGGTCGGGTCGGGTCGAGGTCGTTCGGTCGTCTTTGTGTCGGCGTCGGGTCGGGTCGGGTCGGGTCGGGTCGTTTAGCCGGCGTGCGACCGAGGTGGGCGTCCGTTCGGGTGAGGGCGTCCGTTCGGGTCGGGTCGGGTCGTTTGGCCCGAGGGCGCCCGTGTCAAATTTGCTAAGTTGTGACCGCCCGGGTGCCTTGTGCACGTCAGGGCGGCCCGTTTGCCGTTTGCTCCCATGTGCGTCCGTTTGGTCGGGTCGTTCGGTCGTGCCGGGCGAGGGCGTCCGTTCGGGTCGGGTCGTTCGGTCGTGCCGGGTGAGGGCGTCCGTTCGGGTCGGGTCGTTTGGTCGTGCGGCACGATGGCGTCAGTTCGGGTGGGCGTGCCGGGCGAGGGCGTCCGTTCGGGTCGGGTCGGGTCGTTTGGCCCGAGGGCGCCCGTGTCAGATTTGCTAAGTTGTGACCGCCCGGGTGCCTTGTGCACGTCCGGGCGGCCCGTTTGCCGTTTGCTCCCATGTGCGTGCGTTGGGTCGGGCGTGCGGGTAATCGTCGGGTGAGGGCGTCGGGTTCGAGGTGGCGTGCCGAAGCGAGGGCGTCCGTTCGAGGTCGGGTCGTTCGACCGTGCCATGTGAGCGTCGGGTCGGGTGAGCGTGTCCGGTGACTTGTCCAGGGTCGGGTCGGGTCGTTCGGTCGTGCCGGGTGAGGGCGTCCGTTCGGGTCGGGTCGTTGGGCCGTGCCGGGTGAGGGCGTCCGTTCGGGTGGGCGTGCCGGGCGAGGGCGTCCGTTCGGGTCGGGTCGGGTCGTTTGGCCCGAGGGCGCCCGTGTCATATTTGCTAAGTTGTGACCGCCCGGGTGCCTTGTGCACGTCCGGGCGGCCCGTTTGCCGTTTGCTCCCATGTGCGTCCGTTTGGTCGGGCGTGCCGTGTCGCGCCGGGTGAGTGCGTCCGTTCGGGTGGGCGTGCCGGGTGAGGGCGTCCGTTCGGGTGGGCGTGCCGGGTGAGGGCGTCCTTTCGGGTGGGTCGTTCGGTCGTGCGACCCAGGTTCGGGTCGGGACTTTCGGTCGTCTTGGGAGCAGGGACGTCCCGGGTCCCGGGTCGGAGTCGTTCGGTCGTGCGGGGTAAGGGTCCGTTCGGGGTGGCGTGTCGAACGGCGTCATCGGCCGGGTCGGGTCGTTTAGCCGGCGCCGTGTCATGCTGGTTGTGGCCAACGGGTGCCTTGTTGCGATAGGAGCGACCCGTGCCGTTTGCTCATGTTAGTTTGATGGGGCGTGCGGGCGCCCGGCAAGGTCGAGGGCGTCGGGTCGGTGGGCGTGCGCCGAGGGCGTCCCGTTCGAGGTTGGGTGGGTCGGTCGTGCGGGTGAGGAAAGCGTCGTTCGGAGTGAGCGTCTTAGGGTGAGCGTCGGGTCGGGTCGAGTAGGTTCGTTCGTCTTAGGGTGAGGAACATCCGTTCGAGTCGAGGTCGTTCGGTGGGTGCGAGAGTGAGCGTCCGTTCGAGTGGGCGTGCCGGGTGAGGGCGTCCGTTCGGGTCGGGTCGTTTGGCCCGAGGGCGCCCGTGTCAGATTTGCTAAGTTGTGACCGCCCGGGTTCCTTGTGCACGTCCAGGCGGCCCGTTTGCCGTTTGCTCCCATGTGCGTCCGTTCGGGTGGGCGCGTCGTGTCGCCCCGGGTGAGGGCGTTCATTCGGGTCGGGTCATTTGGGCGTGCCGGGTGGGGGCGTCCGTTCGGGTCGGGTCGTTCGGTCGTGCGGGGTGAGCGTTCGTTTCGTGTCGTTTGGTCGTGCGGCATGATGGCGTCCGTTCGGGTGGGCGTGCCGGGCGAGGTCGTCCGTTCGGGCCGGGTCGGGTCGTTTGGCCCGAGGGCGCCCATGTCATATTTGCTAAGTTGTGACCGCCCAGGTGCCTTGTGCACGTCCGGGCGGCCCGTTTACCGTTTGCTCCCATGTGCGTCCGTTTGGTCGGGCGTGCCGTGTCGCGCCGGGTGAGTGCGTCCGTTCGGGTGGGCGTGCCGGGTGAGGGCGTCCGTTCGGGTGGGTCGTTCGGTCGTGCCGGGTGAGGGCGTCCGTTCGTGTCGTGTTTTGGTCGTGCGGCACGATGGCGTCCGTTCGGGTGGGCGTGCCGTGCGAGGGCATCCGTTCGGGTCGGGTCGGGTCGTTTGGCCCGAGGGCGCCCGTGTCAGATTTGCTAAGTTGTGACCGCCCGGGTGCCTTGTGCACGTCCGGGCGGCCCGTTCGCCGTTTGCTCCCATGTGGGTCCGTTTGGTCGCTCGTGCGGGGGGCCATCGCCTTGGGAGTGAGGCCCGTTCGTTCGATCGTCTTAGGGTGAGGGCGTCCCGGTCGGGTCGGAGTCGTTCGGTCGTCTTAGGGTGGGCGTCCCGGGTCGTGTCGTGTCGTTTGGTCGTTCGGCACGATGGCGTCCGTTCGAGTCGACGTCTTAGGGTGAGCGTCCGGGTCGGGTCGGTCGTCTTGGGAGTGAGGGCGTCGGGTTGGCCGTGCGGCACGGTAACGTCCAGATTAGGGTGGGCGTCTTGGGTGCGAGCGTCCGTTCGGGTCGAGGTCGGAGTCGTTTGGCCGTGGGCGCCGTGTCGTGTGCTAAGTTCGCGGCCGCCGTGTGCCTTGTGTCCCAGGGCGGCCCGTTTGCCGTTTGCTCCCATGTGCGTCCGTTTGGTCGCTCGTGCCGTGTCGCGCCGGGTGACGGCGTCCGTTCGGGTCGGGTCGTTCGGTCGTGCCGGGTGAGGGCGTCCGTTTGTGTCGTGTCGTTTGGTCGTGCGGCACGATGGCGACCGTTCGGGTGGGCGTGCCGTGCGAGGGCATCCGTTCGGGTCGGGTCGGGTCATTTGGCCCGTGGGCGCCCGTGTCAGATTTGCTAAGTTGTGACCGCCCTGGTGCCTTGTGCATGTCCGGGCGGCCCGTTTGCCGTTTTCTCCCATGTGCGTCCGTTTGGTCGGGCGTGCCGTGTCGCGCCGGGTGAGGGCGTCCGTTCGTGTCGTGTCGTTTGGTCGTGCGGCACGATGGCGTCCGTTCGGGTGGGCGTGCCGTGCGAGGGCGTCCGTTCGGGTCGGGTCGGGTGGTTTGGCCCGAGGGCGCCCGTGTCAAATTTGCTAAGTTGTGACCGCCCGGGTGCCTTGTGCACGTCCGGGCGGCTCGTTTACCATTTTCTCCCATGTGCGGCCGTTTGGTCGTGCGCACCGTGTCGTGCCGGGTGAGGGCGTCCGTTTGGGTCGGGTCGTTTGGCCCGAGGGCGCCCGTGTCAGATTTGCTAAGTTGTGACCGCCCGGGTGCTTTGTGCACGTCCGGGCGGCCCGTTTGTCGTTCGCTCCCATGTGCGTCCGTTCGGGTGGGCACGCCGTGTCGTGCCGTGCGGGTGAGGGCAAATGGTTCGGGTAGGCGTGCGGGTGAGGTCGTCCGTTCGGGTGGGGTCGTTTGGCCCGAGGGCGCCCGTGTCAGATTTGCCAAGTTGTGGCCGCCCGGGTGCCTTGTGCACGTCCGGGCGGTCCGTTTGCCGTTTGCTCCCATGTGCGTCCTTACGGGTGGGCGCGTCGTGTCGTGCCGGGTGAGGGCGTCCGTTCGAGTCGGGTCGTTTGGGCCGAAGGCGCCCGTGTCAGATTTGCTAAGTTGTGACCGCCCGGGTGCCTTGTGCACGTCCGGGCGGTTCGTTTGCCGTTTGCTCCCATGAGCGTCCGTTCGGGTCGGGCGTGTCGTGTCGCGCCGGGTGATGGCGTTCGTTCGGGTGAGCGTGCCGGGTGAGGGATAGTTAAGGTCGTTCATTTAGCCGAGCGCCGTGCCAGATTTGCTAAGTTGTGACCGCCCAGGTGCCTTGTGCACGTCCGGGCGGCCCGTTTTCCGTTTGCTACCATGTGCGTCCGTTCGGGTGGGCGCGCCGTGTCGCCCCGGGTGAGGGCGCACGGATGGGGGCGTTCGGGTCGTTTGGTCGTGTCGGGTGATGTCGTCCGTTCGGGTCGGGTCGTTTGGCCCGAGGGCGCCCGTGCCATATTTGCTAAGTTGCGACCGCCCGGGTGCCTTGTGCACGTCCAGGCGGCCCGTTTGCCGTTTGCTCCCATGTGCGTCCGTTCGGGGGGGCGCTCTGTGTCGCCTCGGGTGAGGGCGCACGGATGGGGGCGTTCGGGTCGCCCTGTTTTGTCCGAGGGTGCGCTTATCAGATTTTCTTTTCGTGTGAAAGGTGGGTTGGTAATTGAGTTGTTTTGCTCGGTTGTGCCTGAAGAATGGCCTTGGGTCATTTGTAGGGTCGTCGACTTTCTTCTCTCCATCACCACTCGGTAGCATATGAGCGGTAATGTTGGCCATACTTGTCCTTGGAGGCATGTTTGAAAAATCTCTCCCGTCCACTCTGTTTTCTAGCATTTGGATGGGGTTGTTGTGTGTGGCTCTTTGAGATGACTGGCCGCCTGTTGGCGTTGTTGAAATCGGCTCTCCGGTAACTCTCTCTCGTGCCCCTTGGTTGCACGTTTGCTCTGTTGAAATCAGCGTTTTGCTATGTCGCTCGTTGGCTCCGTCGATGTCGACTCTTCTCTATATTGTTCTTCTCCTCCCTTTTTGCTTGCTTGTGGGGGGAGGGGTTGGATTTTCGTGTGAAAGGTGGGTTGGTAACTGAGTTGCTTGTTCGGGTGTGCCTGAAGAGTGGCCTTGGGTCATTTGTAGGGTCGTCGACTCTCGGCTTCTCTCCATCCCCACTCGGTAGCGCATGAGCGGTAATGTTGGCCATGCTTGTCCTGGGAGGCATATGTGAAAAGAGTTACCCTTCTGCTCTGTGTTCTCAGAGTTGGACGAGGTCGCTCTGTGTGGCTCCTTGAGACAACTGGCCGGTCGCCTATGTCGCTCTCGTGCCCCTTGCTCGCTCGTTGGCTCCGTCGATGTTGGCTCTTCGCCATATTCTTCACCTCCTCCCTTTTTGGTGGGTTGGAGAGGTGGGCTTTTGTCTCGTTGGCTTCGTGAAATCGGCTCCTCGGTATATTGTTCACCTCCTCCCCTTTCGGTGGGGGAGGGGTTGGATTTTCGTGTGAAAGGTGGGTTGGTAACTGAGTTGCTTGTTCGGGTGTGCCTGAAGAGTGGCCTTGGGTCATTTGTGGGGTCGTCGACTCTCGTCTTCTCTCCATCCCCACTCGGTAGCGCATGAGCGGTAATGTTGGCCATGCTTGTCCTGGGAGGCATATGTGAAAAGAGTTACCCTTCCGCTCTGTGTTCTCAGAGGTGGACGAGGTCGCTCTGTGTGGCTCCTTGAGACAACTGGCCGGTCGCCTATTTCGCTCTCGTGCCCCTTGCTCGCTCGTTGGCTCCGTCGATGTTGGCTCTTCGCCATATTGTTCACCTCCTCCCTTTTTGGTGGGTTGGAGAGGTGGGCTTTTGTCTCGTTGGCTTCGTGAAATCGGCTCCTCGCTATATTGTGCACCTCCTCCCCTTTTGGGGGGGGGAGGGGTTGGATTTTCGTGTGAAAGGTGGGTTGGTAACTGAGTTGCTTGTTCGGGTGTGCCTGAAGAGTGGCCTTGGGTCATTTGTAGGGTCGTCGACTCTCGGCTTCTCTCCATCCCCACTCGGTAGCGCATGAGCGGTCATGTTGGCCATGCTTG
>JAXQQM020086745.1:37500-47500 GCA_034641835.2 Pinus albicaulis | reverse complement strand
ATGTGATTGAAGTCAAGGAAGAAGCTGATGAACAAGTTGGACCAGGACCAAGCACATTACTAGCATTGATGGTGGACGATTCTCACAAGGATGTTGCAGATGTGGTAGAAGTCGAGGACGAACTTGATGAACAGGTTGGACCAGGGCCAAGCACATCGCAAGCATCGGTGATGGATGATTCTGGGGAGGAAGTTGAGGATGCGGATATGATCGAGGAAGAACTCGTGGAACAAGTTGAACCTGGACCAAGCACATTGCAGGCATTGGGGGATGAACCACATGAAAATTTTGCAGAAGTGACAATGATCGAGGAGGAACTTTATGAGCAGGCCGTACCAGGATCGGAAGCATTGCAGACATTGACGAGGACGGAGGACACTCGCTTAGAGATTCTTCATGAAGACATGGCTCGTGTTTCAATTGAGCATCTGGGAGATGGACCGCATGCAGGGATGGGAAAGAAGATGACTTATTTTCCAATACCATGGAGGACCTTTCCTCGGATGACTATGATGGAACCTTGTACATTGGAGAAGCAAGGGGAGCATTTCTTGTTGTAGGCCTTGATAGGGGAAATTTGTGACCTCGCTCTAGTAGGTTCAAATTCCCGTGACAAGGGTGGAACTTGATGATCTCTGTGATAGATACGGGTCATGCTTAGCCACATGGAAACTGGCTAGGTGCCCGGCATGACTCATGGACTGCCTTGGTGGTAGGGCATATTGTCTGGGTAGACTTCTTCATGGCTTACAACCAAGAAGGAACTCTTGGTGCACCTTTAGCGGGGGAGAAGCCTTGGAGGAAGTACCCATGATGATGATGGTAGAAGTGACCGAGGGCACTTAACATGTACACTATACACATGATGGTGACTAGGGTTGAGGCGAGTCTACTCTTGATGGACACATGGGCAACCAAAGTCATGTACATTGACACGAGGGCATGGCAGGACATTATGTGGAGACATTATGCAGGTGCACTTACTGGGTGCCCACTTATGAGCGTCATGGAGGAGTGTCAAGAAGGAATATGCTGAGCATGATCGATTGTTGGTGCTACATGAAGATCTTTTATAGATGGGCTGATGGACGTTGTTCACTTTGAGCAACAAGACATTGGTTGGATGAGCAGCCTACGAGCACATTCATATGACTTGCAGGGTGAGAACAACTTGTGGTGGCACTCGTGGGCAATACAAGTATGCTTACCAACGCTTTGGATAGGATGATGCGTGGGAGTTCATGATGGAGTTTCATTCATTGGAGGCTTCATACTACAATGATCTTGCAGTATCTGGTTCACTGAGGAACTGAGATCGAGACTGGTCTTGATTTTGATGCACTATGGGATGCATACCTTCGAGCGGGGAAACGCGTTCGGTCGGGTCGGGTCGCGTGAGGGCGCCCAAGGAAACGCGTTCGGGTCGGGTCGTGTGAGGGCGGCCGTATAAAAAATGCTAAGTTGTGACCGCCCGCGTGCCTTGTGCACGTTCGCGCGGCTAGTTTCCGATTTGCTCCCTTGTGCCTTCGTTCGGGCGGGTCGGGTCGGGTCGTGCCGTGCGAGGGGGGGCCGTATAAAAAATGCTAAGTTGTGACTGCTCGTGTGCCTTGTGCACGTTCGTGCGACCCGTTTTCCGTTTGCTCCCTTGTGCCTTCGTTCGGGCGGGTCGGGTCGTGCCGTGTGAGGGCGCCCAAGGAAACGTTTTCGGGTCGGGTCGTGTGAGGGAGGCCGTATAAAAAATGCTAAGTTGTGACCGCCCCTGTGCCTTGTGCACGTTGGTGCGACCCGATTGCCGTTTGCTCCTTTGTGCCTTCGTTAGGGCGGGTCAGGTCGTGCCGTGTGAGGGCGCCCAAGGAAACGCGTTCGGGTCGGGTCGTGTGAGGGAGGCCATATCGAAAATGCTAAGTTGTGACCGCCCGTGTGCCTAGTTGTCACGCCCCTATACCTTCGGTGTCTTTCAACCACGCTATAGACGGGTGCGGCACTACAGTACTTTTTTCTTTTTCCAAATACTCAAGTATATAGACTACGCCTTTAGCAACACTTGTTAGTTATTAACCAAAGGTTCTCTCGATATGCGGAAATAAACATAAACATCATTGTCAATCCACAAGTATGCTCATACATACAAGGGAGGGGCAATTCCCTGTTAATAATGATAAATATGAAATAATAAGTTCCAATCCAGCAGAAGCCACTTCTGCTCCTTGGCAAGGCAAGTTAGCCTTTTGACCAAGCTCTAAGGCTTGTCAACCATCAAACTAGCCTACAGCAATCATTTAAAATCACCAGAATTCACCTTGGGAATATCCCGCACAAAACTGCCCAAGTGCTGCCAGGTCACTCAAATCGGCACTACAAATCAGTTTAGACCATCCCTCGAGCTCCCATGAAATAATAAGTTCCAATCCAGCAGAAGCCACTTCTGCTCCTTGGCAAGGAAAGTTAGCCTTTTGACCAAGCCTTAAGACATCAACCTACGACAATCATTACAATCATCAGTGCAGAGATATGGGGGGGGAAGTCCTCAATGTTCCTTAGACCGTCCTCAGGCTCCTGTGTCCAATCCGCCCAACTATGCGTCAATACGCACATTCTGCAATTTACGGCACTCAATTCCGACTCCGGATGCTCCCGGAATGGCTTCCGCACTATAGTGCAGTTCGTGGAGAGGCGTCCAGTCTTGGGTCACCCGACTCGCCCAGCCAAACACATTCGGGTCGGGACGGGCGCGTCGGGTGAGGGCACCCGGCCAAAGGCGTTCGGGTCGGGTCGTTTGGGCCGAGGGCGCCCGTATCAGATTTGCTAAGTTGTGACCGCCCGGGTGCCTTGTGCACGTCCGAGCGACCCGTTTGTCGTTTGCTCCCATGTGCGTCCGTTCGGTCGGGCGGGTCGTGTGGCACCGGGTGAGGGCATCCGTCCGGGTCGGGCCGTTTGGTCGGAGGGCGCCCGTGTCAGATTTTCTAAGTTGTGACCACCCGGGTGCCTTGTGCACGTCTGGGCGGCCCGTTTGCCGTTTGGTCCCATGTGCGTCCGTTCGGGTCAAGTCGGGTCATTCGGTCGTGCCGGGTGAGGGCGTCCGTTCGGGTCGAGTCGTTTGGTCGTGGCGGGTGAGGGCGTCCGTTCGGGTCGTTTGGCCCAAGGGCGTCCGTTCGGGTCGGGTCGTTTGGTCGTGCCGGGTGAGAGCATCCGTTCGGGTCGGGTCGGGTCGTTTGGTCGTGCCGGGTGAGGGCGTCCGTTCGGGTCGGGTCGGGTCGTTTGGGCCAAGGGCGTCCGTTCAGGTCGGGTCGGGTCGGGTCAGGTGGGCGTGCCGGGTGAGAGCGTTCGTTCGGGTCGGGTCGGGTCAGGTGGGCGTGCCGGGTGAGAGCGTTCGTTCGGGTCGGGTCGGGTCGAATGGGCGTGCCGGGTGAGGGCGTCCGTTCGGGTCGGGTTGGGACGGGTGGGCGTGCCGGGTGAGGGCGTCCGTTCGGGTCGGGTCGGGTCGGGTCGTTTGGTCGTGCCGGGTGAGGGCGTCCATTTGGGTCGGGTCGGGTCGTTTGGCCCGAGGGCATCCGTTCGGGTGGGCGTGCCGGGTGAGGGCGTCTGTTCGGGTCGGGTCGGGTCGGGTCGGGTCGTTCGGTCGTGCCGGGTGAGGGCGTCTGTTCGGGTCGGGTCGGGTCGTTTGGCCCGAGGGCGCCCGTGTCAGATTTGCTAAGTTGTGACCGCCCGGGTGCCTTGTGCATGTCCGGGCGGCCCGTTTTCCATTTGCTCCCATGTGCGTCCATTTGGTCGGGCGCGCCGGGTGACGGCGTCCGTTCGGGTCGGGTCGTTCGGTCGTGCCGGGTGAGGGCGTCCGTTCGGGTCGGGTCGGGTCGTTTGGCCCGAGGGCACCCGTGTGAGATTTGCTAAGTCATGACCACCCGGGTGCCTTATGCATGTCCGGGCGGCCCGTTTGCCGTTTGTTCCCATGTGCGTCCGTTTGGTCGGGTCGTTCGGTCGTGCCGGGCGAGGGCGTCCGTTCGGGTCGGGTCGTTCGGTCGTGCCGGGTGAGGGCGTCCGTTCGGGTCGGGTTGTTCGGTCGTGCCGAGTGAGGGCGTCCGTTCGGTCCCGCCGGGTGAGGGCATCCGTTGGGGTCGGGTCGTTCGGTCATGCCGGGCGAGGGCGTCCGTTCGGGTCTGTTCGTTTGGTCGTGCGGCACGATGGCGTCCGTTCGGGTGGGCGTGCCGGGCGAGGGCGTCCGTTCGGGTCGGGTCGGATCGTTTGGCCCGAGGGCGCCTGTGTCAAATTTGCTAAGTTGTGACCACCCGGGTGCCTTGTGCATGTCCGGGCGGCCCGTTTGCCGTTAGCTCCCATGTGCGTCCGTTCGGGTCGGGTCGTTTGGTCGTGCCGGGGGAGGGCGTCCGTTCGGGTCGGGTCGTTCGGTCGTGCCGGGTGAGGGTGTCCATTCGGGTCGGGTCGTTTGGTCGTGCAACACGATGGCGTCCGTTCGGGTGGGCGTGCTGGGCGAGGGCGTCCGTTCGGGTCGGGTCGGGTCGTTTGGCCCGAGGGCGCCCGTGTAAGATTTGCTAAGTTGTGACCACCCAGGTGCCTTGTGCACGTCTGGGCGGCCCATTTGCCGTTTGCTCCAATGTGCGTCCATTCGGGTCGGGTCGTTCGGTCGTGCCGGGTGAGGGCGTCCGTTCGGGTTGGGTCGTTCGGTCGTGCCGGGTGAGGGCATCCGTTCGGGTAGGGTCGTTCGGTCGTGCTGGGTGAGGGCGTCCGTTCGGGTGGGCGTGCCGGGCGAGGGCGTCCGTTCGGGTCGAGGTGGTCTCGTTTAACTGAGCGCCCTTGTCGGATTCTTGGTGTGTGTAGGAGTGCCTTGTACACGTCGGTGGCCCGTTTGTTTGCTCCCATGTGCGTCCGTTCGGGTCGGGTCGGTGGTCGTGCCGAGTGAGGGCGTCCGTTCGGGTCGGGTCGTTCGGTCGTGCCGGGTGAGGGCGTTCGTTCGTGTCGTGTCGTTTGGTCGTGCGGCACGATGGCGACCGTTCGGGTGGGCGTGCCGGGCGAGGGCGTCCGTTCGGGTCGGGTCAGGTCGTTTGGGCCGAGGGCGCCCGTGTCAGATTTGCTAAGTTGTGACCGCCCGGGTGCCTTGTGCACGTCCGGGCGGCCAGTTTTCCGTTTGCTCCCATGTGTGTTCGTTTGGTCGGGCGTGCCATGTCGCGCCGGGTGAGGGCGTCCGTTCGTGTCGTGTCGTTTTCTCGTGCGGCACGATGGCGACCGTTCGAGTGGGCGTGCCGGGCGAGGGCGTCCGTTCGAGTCGGGTCGGGTCGTTTGGCCCGAGGGCGCCCGTCTCAGATTTGCTAAGTTGTGACCGCCCGGGTGTCTTGTGCACGTCCGGGCGGCCCGTTTGCCGTTTTCTCCCATGTGCGACCATTTGGGTGGGCGCGTCGTGTCGTGCCGGGTGAGGGCGTCCGTTCGGGTGGTCGTGCCGGGTGAGGGCGTCCGTTCAGGTTGGGTCGTTTGGCCCGAGGGTGCCCGTGTGAGATTTGCTAAGTTGTGACTGCCCGGGTGCCTTGTGCACGTCCGGGCGGCCCGTTTGCCGTTTACTCCCATGTGCGTCCGTTCGGGTCGGCGCGTCGTGTCGTGCCCGGTGAGGGCGTCCATTCGGGTTGGGTCGTTTGGTCGTGCCGGGTGAGGTCGTCCATTTGGGTCGGGTGGTTTGGCCCGAGCGCGCCCGTGTCAGATTTGCTAAGTTGTGACCACCCGGGTGCCTTGTGCACGTCCGGCTGGCCCGTTTCCCGTTTTCTCCCATGTACGTCCGTTTGGTTGTGCGCGCCGTGTCATGCCGGGTGAGGGCGTCCGTTCGGGTCGGGTCATTTGGCCCGAGGGCGCCCGTGTCAGATTTGCTAAGTTGTGACAACCCGGGTGCTTTGTGCACGTCTGGGCGACCCGTTTACCGTTTGCTCCCATGTGTGTCCGTTCGGGTGGGCGCGTCGTGTCGTGTCGGGTGAGGGCGTCCGTTCGGGTGGGCGCGCCGTGTCGTGCTGGGTGAGGGCGCCTGTTCGGGCGGGCGTGCCAGGTGAGGTCGTCCGTTCGGGTGGGGTCGTTTGGCCCGAGGGCACCCGTGTCAGATTTGCTAAGTTGTGACCGCCCGGGTGCCTTGTGCACGTCCGGGCGGCCCGTTTGCCGTTTGCTCCCATGTGCGTCCTTTCGGGTGGGCGTGTCGTGTCGTGCCGGGTGAGGGCGTCCGTTCGGGTCGGGTCGTTTGGGCCGAAGGCGCCCGTGTCAGATTTGCTAAGTTGTGACCGCCCGGGTGCCTTGTGCACGTCCGGGCGGTTCGTTTGCCGTTTGCTCCCATGAGCGTCCGTTCGGGTCGGGCGTGTCGTGTCGCGCCGGGTGATGGCGTTCGTTCGGGTGGGCATGCCGGGTGAGGGCGTCCGTTCGGGTCGGGTCGTTTGGCCCGAGGGCGCCCGTGTCAGATTTGCTAAGTTGTGACCGCCCGGGTGCCTTGTGCACGTCCGGGCGGCCCGTTTGCCGTTTGCTCCCATGTGCGTCCGTTCGGGTGGGCGCGTCGTGTCGCCCCGGGTGAGGGCGTTCATTCGGGTCGGGTCGTTTGGGCGTGCCGGGTGAGGGCGTCCGTTCGGGTCGGGTCATTTGGCCCGAGGGCGCCCGTGCCATATTTGCTAAGTTGCGACCGCCCGGGTGCCTTGTGCACGTCCGAGCGGCCCGTTTGCCGTTTGCTCCCATGTGCGTCCGTTCGGGGGGGCGCTCCGTGTCGCCCCGGGTGAGGGCACACAGACGGGGGCGTTCGGGTCGACCTGTTTTGTCCGAGGTTGCGCTTATCAGATTTTTCTTTTCGTGTGAAAGGTGGGTTGGTAATTGAGTTGTTTTGCTCGGTTGTGCCTGAAGAATGGCCTTTGGTCATTTGTAGGGTCGTCGACTTTCTTCTCTCCATCACCACTCGGTAGCATATGAGCGGTAATGTTGGCCATGGTTGTCCTTGGAGGCATGTTTGAACAATCTCTCCTGTCCACTCTGTTTTCTAGCATTTGGATGGGGTTGTTGTGTGTGGCTCTTTGAGATGACTGGCCGCCTATTGGCATTGTTGAAATCGGCTCTCCGGTAACTCTCTCGCGTGCCCCTTGGTCGCACGTTTGCTCTGTTGAAATCAGCGTTTTGATATGTCGCTCGTTGGCTTCGTCGATGTCGGCTCTTCTCTATATTGTTCTTCTCCTCCCTTTTTGCTTGCTTGTGGGGGGAGGGGTTAGATTTTCGTGTGAAAGGTGGGTTGGTAACTGAGTTGTTTGTCCGAGGGCGCCCGTGCCATATTTGCTAAGTTGCGACCGCCCGGGTGCCTTGTGCACGTCCGGGCGGCCCGTTTGCCGTTTTCTCCCATGTGCGTCCGTTCGGGGGGGCGCTCCGTGTCGCCCCGGGTGAGGGCGCACGGACGGGGGCGTTCGAGTCGCCCTGTTTTGTCCGAGGGTGCGCTTATCAGATTTTCTTTTCGTGTGAAAGGTGGGTTGGTAATTGAGTTGTTTTGCTCGGTTGTGCCTGAAGAATGGCCTTGGGTCATTTGTAGGGTCGTCGACTTTCTTCTCTCCATCACCACTCGGTAGCATATGAGCGGTAATGTTGGCCATGTTTGTCCTTGGAGGCATGTTTGAACAATCTCTCCCGTCCACTCTGTTTTCTAGCATTTGGATGGGGTTGTTGTGTGTGGCTCTTTGAGATGACCGGTCGCTGGCGTTGTTGAACGTCGTACCCTCGTGCCCCTTGGTCGCACGTTTGCTCTGTTGAAATCAGCGTTTTGATATGTCGCTCGTTGGCTTTGTCGATGTCGGCTCTTCTCTATATTGTTCTTTTCCTCCCGTTTTGCTTGCTTGTGGGGGGAGGGGTTGGATTTTCGTGTGAAAGGTGGGTTGGTAACTGAGTTGTTTGTTCGGGTGTGCCTGAAGAGTGGCCTTGGGTCATTTGTAGGGTCGTCGACTCTCATCTTCTCTCCATCCCCACTCGGTAGCGCATGAGCTGTAATGTTGGCCATGCTTGTCCTGGGAGGCATATGTGAAAAGAGTTACCCTTTTGCTCTGTGTTCTCAGAGTTGGATGAGGTCGCTCTGTGTGGCTCCTTGAGACAACTGGTCGGTCGCATATGTTGCTCTCGTGCTCCTTGCTCGCTCGTTGGCTCCGTCGATGTCGGCTCTTCGCCATATTGTTCACCTCCTCCCTTTTTGGTGGGTTGGAGAGGTGGGCTTTTGTCTCGTTGGCTTCGTGAAATCGGCTCCTCGGTATATTGTTCACCTCCTCCCCTTTCGGGTGGGGGAGGGGTTGGATTTTCGTGTGAAAGGTGGGTTGGTAACTGAGTTGCTTGTTCGGGTGTGCCTGAAGAGTGGCCTTGGGTCATTTGTAGGGTCATCGACATTCATCTTCTCTCCATCCCCACTCGGTAGCGCATGAGCGGTAATGTTGGCCATGCTTGTCCTGGGAGGCATATGTGAAAAGAGTTGCCCTTCCGATCTGTGTTTTCAGAGTTGGATGAGGTCGCTCTGTGTGGCTCCTTGAGACAACTGGCCGGTCGCCTATGTCGCTCTCGTGCCCCTTGCTCGCTCGTTGGCTCCGTCGATGTTGGCTCTTCACTATATTGTGAAAGGTGGGTTGGTAACTGAGTTGCTTGTTCGATTTTCGTGTGAAAGGTGGGTTGGTAACTGAGTTGCTTGTTCGGGTGTGCCTGAAGAGTGGCCTTGGGTCATTTGTAGGGTCGTCGACTCTCGTCTTCTCTCCATCCCCACTCGGTAGCGCATGAGCGGTAATGTTGGCCATGCTTGTCCTGGGAGGCATATGTGAAAAGAGTTACCCTTCCGCTCCGTGTTCTCAGAGTTGGACGAGGTCGCTCTGTGTGGCTCCTTGAGACAACTGGCCGGTCGCCTATGTCGCTCTCGTGCCCCTTGCTCGCTCGTTGGCTCCGTCTATGTTGGCTCTTCGCTATATTGTTCACCTCCTCCCTTTTTGGTGGGTTGGAGAGGTGGGCTTTTGTCTCGTTGGCTTCGTGAAATCGGCTCCGCGCTATATTGTTCACCTCCTCCCCTTTTGGTGGGGGGAGGGGTTGGATTTTCGTGTGAAAGGTGGGTTGGTAAATTGAGTTGCTTGTTCGGGTGTGCTTGAAGAATGGCCTTGGGTCATTTGTAGGGTGGTCGACGTTCATATTCTCTCCATCCCCACTCAGTAGCACATGAGCGGTAATGTTGGCCATGCTTGTCCTAGGAGGCATATGTGAAAAGAGTTACCCTTTCGCTCTGTGTTCTCAGACTTGGATGAGGTCGCTATGTGTGGCTCCTTGAGACAACTGGCCGGTCGCCTATGTCGCTCTCGTGCCCCTTGCTCGCTCGATGGCTCCGTCGATGTTGGCTCTTCGCTATATTGTTCACCTCCTCCCTTTTTGGTGGGTTGGAGAGGTGGGCTTTTGTCTCGTTGGCTTCGTGAAATCGGCTCCTCGCTATATTGTTCACCTCCTCCCCTTTTGTTGGGGGGAGGGGTTGGATTTTCGTGTGAAAGGTGGGTTGGTAATTGAGTTGCTTGTCGGGTGTGCCCGAAGAATGGCCTTGGGTCATTTGTAGGGTGGTCGACATTCATATTCTCTCCATCCCCACTCGGTAGCACATGAGCGGTAATGTTGGCCATGCTCGTCCTTGGAGGCATATGTGAACACTTCCCCCTTCGCTCCGTGTTCTCGGAATTGGATGGGTTTTTGTGTGTGGCTCCTTGAGACGACTGTCCTCTTCATTGTTTGGCTCTTCACGGTGCCGGTTTCTTGTGCTTGTACTCTTTCTATGTCAGCACAGTGGGTTGAGATGCATACGTTTAAGAGGAATGTGGAGGGGTTTTCGCTGTAAGCTTCCCCTCTTGCTTGCTTTTTCCATTGGGCGATGTGAGGAGCGGGGTTCTCCTTGTTGTAAAATTGAGGTTTGGAATTCCTTTCAGAGTGCACGTTGTTTGTCTCTGCGTTGGCTTTGAGGTCTTGATAGATGTGGTGGCCCATTTGTTTGCTC
>JAXQQM020086745.1:25000-27500 GCA_034641835.2 Pinus albicaulis | reverse complement strand
GGAACTGGTGGTGTTTCGAAACCGCTGATCCAAGCCTCTGGGAACTCCGGGGTTTTTTTTTTTTTTTCCCATGTCGCGGCGCATACAAACCCGCTTCCATTTCGCCACACGACGGACAGCCGCCCCAATTTGGAGAAACTCGGGGTTTCCATTTCGTGGCACGGCGGAAAATTTCCCCAAGTCTGGGAAACCTGGGGTTCCCATGTCCCGCCGCGATGGAAACCGCAACCCACAGCACGGGGTACTTGGGGGGTCCATGCCGCAGCGTGACAGAAACCGCCGCCCAAGTATGGGGAACTTCGAGTTTCCATGTCACGGCGCGACGGAAACCGCCACCAGGGTCCCGCGGAGCTCGGGGGTTCCCATTTTTTGCGGCACGACGGATACCACCCAATTTCGGGAAACTCGGGGATTTCCACGTCCCGCCACGACAGAAACCGTGGCCTCGGTGCGGGGAGCTCGGGTTTCCATGTCGCGGCACGACGGAGAACCGCCCAAGCCTGCGGAACTTTGGGGCTTCGGTTTCGTGGCACGAGGGAAACCGCCTAGTTCTGGGAACCTTGCGGTTTCCATCTCCCGCCCCGACGAAAACCGCGCCCCTGGTCAGGGGAACTTGGGTTTCCATGTCGCGGCACGACCGTAATCGCCCACGTTTACGGAACTCGTGGTTTCCGTCGCGCGGCACGGCGAAGAACCGCCCAAGCCTGGCGAACTTGGGGCTCCCATTTCGCGGCGCGACGGAAACCGCTCCCCTGGTCCGTCTCCGGAACTTGGGGTTTCCACGCCTCGTCGCTGCGGAAGCCGTCCAAATGCGGGGAAGGTTGGGTTTTGCAAGGCCCCAAGACTTCATGAGGCGCGTTCGTGGTAACGGGCGCGCCCGTCGGGCGTTCGGGCGCCGTGCGACGTTACGGGCGAGCCGCCGCACAGTAACCGCACGAGGCGCGGGTGTGTGGCGTCGAGCGGCACGGGCACGTCGCACATAGCCGGCGGTGGCATTGGAAAAAGCAACGTTACAGGCGAAACGTCACAGCGTAGCCGGAGTCATAGAACCGACGCACGAGTTGAGCGGCCGACGCTACACGAGTGGGCGGACAGCTGAACGATGGGGGTCGTCTCGGGTCGACCGAGTGACCCACGACACGCACATGATACGCGCATTAATACGTCGTGCGGATGACGGAGAAGTCATCCAACCAACGATCAAGCAAGCATCTGAGTGCGAGCGCATTGGAGCACCACGAGCTAAGCCAACAGCTCGTTGGTGAAGGAAACACGGCGGCGGTGAACGCAGGGCGAGCGCGGGTCGAGCCAGGTTGTTGACGTGCAGGGCGTGCGGAATTCCTCCGCAGGGCATCCGCACCGCAGGACGGGTCGAGTCGGGCAGCGCGCGGGTCAAGTCGTGCGACATACGTGCAGGGCGTGCGGAACTTCTCCGCAGGGCGTCCGCACGATCCGAGCTTCAGTTCAGAGGTCGTTCTGAAGGCATCGTGAGTCGGAATTGAGTGCCGAAAGTTGAAGCAGGTGCGTTTTGATGGGATGGAGCTAACCACATAGCTGGGGGAGCGGATTGGAGAGACGGAGAGCTCGCGGGGAGGTCTGAAATCATTTGCAGTGCCGACCCGAGTGACACGGCAGCACTTGGGCAGTTTTATGCAGGATATTCGCGAGGTGAATTCTAGTGCCGTAAACGATTGTTGTGGGCTAGTTAATGATTTTCAAGCATTGTAAGCTTGGACAAAAAGTGACTTGCCTTGCCAAAGAGCAAAGGGGGTCTTTTGCTGGATTGGAACTTATACTCTCTTTCGTGTTTATGAAACATATTATCGGGCAGACCCATTATTAACTGGGAGTTGCCCCTCCCTTGTATGTATGGGCGTACACTGTGGATGTGATGATGATGTTCATGTTTTCCGCACATTGAAAGAACATTTGATTAACTAATTTAACAAGTGTTGCTAAAGGCGTAGTATACATACTTGAGTATTACGAAAAGGAGAAGTACGGTAGTGCCGCACCCCGTCTATAGCACGGTTGAAAGGTCACCGAAGGTCTAGGGGCGTGACAGGTTTCCTCGCCCCGCCGTGACGACAGTGGCCCAACTGTGGGAAATGTAAGGTTTCCATGTCCCTGCTCAATGGACACCGTCCAATTATACGCCCGCCGCGACTCGAAAGGTGGGGTTGCACTGAGCTGCTCGGGTCGGGGTGTGCCTGAAGAATGGCCTTGGGTCATTTGTAGGGTGGTCGACATTCATATTCTCTCCATCCCCACTCGGTAGCACATGAGCGGTAATGTTGGCCATGCTCATCCTTGGAGGCATATGTGAACAATTCCCCCTTCGCTCCGTGTTCTCGGAATTGGATGGGTTTTTGTGTGTGGCTCCTTGAGACGACTATCCTCTTCATTGTTTGGCTCTTTACGGTGCCGGTTTCTTGTGCTTGTACTCTTTCTATGTCAGCACTGTGGGTTGAGATGCATACGTTTAAGAGGGAATGCGGAG
>JAXQQM020086745.1:0-15000 GCA_034641835.2 Pinus albicaulis | reverse complement strand
GGTGTAAGCTTTAATTGGGCTAGTCATCTAGAGCATTTGGATCTCAAAGACTGATTGGTGGGATGGAACACTAAGCGATGAGAATGAAAGATGAAAAACCATCTGATTCTGTCTATAGATCAGGCCAGAGGTCATTTAACTCCAGGCCTGCTTGGACAAAACCATAGGCAGTACAAGGGATCTTGAAAAGGCTTATATGGAAGGGAAGGTTATGAAGAGGCAGCGACAGGCTTTACACCTCCCAATGTTCCTAACCTCTTTCAGTTAAATCTTAACAAAAACATCTGAATACTGATTTTACCAACTTGCACATCAGAGAGTAGGCAATAATCATCCACTACACTGGTTTAGTCAATTAAAACAATATTCAAACACACATATGAGCAGAAAACATTCAAGACTGAGAGAGCTGGGATATAAGGTACCTAACAAGGGTAAATCTTATATCATGCATTCAGATGTCAGTCAGAAGAACATGAAATGAGATGGAAATAAACACAGAGATAAGAAGAACATCACCAACTGCTGTAGATCAGGATCCAATGAAAATTGCTTATCATGTTAAACACTACACCAATCAGGTACATCACTGCCCAAAGCTTTTACATTCAGCCTGAGTACATCATATTTCTCAGCCTGTCATACAACTATTACACAGAAAACTTGGCTCTGGATAAAAATGCTTGCAATTCACTGATGAAGCAACAACAACCAACCCCTTTACAATGTTCTTGCTGTGCTTTTATAACAAAGGATGATCCTCAGATCGACTCAGGAGGTAGGTGCCCATTGAATGTTACATTTAAGTATAATAATGAATGCAGGGCCGAGGCCCATCCTGCTTAAGAATGCTGCATGTTTATTTCGCTCTCCTTTTATCAAGAGAACGATCTGCCTCAGATTTGATTCTGACATTTTGGGCTCGTTGTACTCCAGGTGATTTGAACTCGGGGCTAGGATAAACTACTAGGAGGGTCTGTCTCATAAGTGCCTGATTGTCTTTGAGCTGTAGTTTGACGGAAAAATCCTTCAGGGACATTCTGCATAATAAAAACAGTATGGATGCCTTGTCCAGGACGAAAAACACTTTGCTGACGGGAAACCCTGATATTACCTTTGTCTGCGCTAGGGGTCTGTGATCCCCTATTCTTCCCTGTTGAAATGAACGAACTGGATGGAAGACTGCATGGCCCTCCATGCTTCTTTAATGCTGCCGGACTGTCTGAAATGAGCTTCAGTCAGTGAATTTAATTATCTCAGGGCTCGAGGGAGTATGGAGATTTCCGTAGGAGGTGGCCTGTCTGGAAGAAAAGTACTTCTGCTAATATTTAAACACAGATAAGACTCTTTGCGTGCTTAAGTCTTCAAACTGTGCTTGAATCCTCTGACTGTAGGATTAAAACATTAATCTTTAATTACAGGCACGAATCCTTCTCAAATCCTGCTTCTGCTGCTTCGCTGGCGGCTGAAAAGGCCTCTCCGTGCTAATCCGCACAGTGGAAAGAACTGTAAAACCAGGCGGCGGTGGAGGCGGAGAAATGGTGGCGGAACGGTGGTAACGGCGGAGAGGAGCGGAGAAACAAACACATAGTGTAAAACCCCCACCGTTCAGCGTTTGGGCGATTTGCACGGGAAAACATCAAAAAACCAATAAACAGATGAATGGAGTGGGACCCGGCGGAGGCGGAGGGCGAATAAACGCGGACCGTCAGATCTTGGAGGAACAGACGGCCACGATGCAATCGCACCATCGCGATCGGAGCGCACAACACAAAAGTTCCGATTGCGATTGAACTTGGAGATGCGATTGAACCAGGACCGTTGATCGCGGGGAGGAATGGACGGCGGAGATTTAATCGGAGGGGGAGAGCAGGCGGGGAGCGACGAGATCTGGGCCATTGGATCTGGATGGATCAACGGCGGAGATCAAATCGGAAGGCAAAACAAAAGAGATGCGATCGCGATCGGGCGGGGGTGCGATGAAGCGCTGAGCCGTCGATCTGGCGGTGAGATCAACGGTGGGGAAGACCATCGGAGGGGCAGAAGCGATTGAGCGATGGCCGTTGGATTGCGGGAAGATCGACGGTGCAGGTGCAATAGGAGGGCACAGAAAAGGATTTGCGATCGGCGATCGGGAGTTGCGATGACCGTCGGATCAGAAGGGAGATGGACGGCTGCGATGTAATCGGAGGGTCCCAATCGGGAGGCGCGCTAAGAGTGTTGCGATTGCGATCGGAGGGGCGGGTGCGATTGGGCGCCAGCCGTCGGATCGCGGAACAAACGAACGGCCAGGATCCAGTCGGAAGGCCTCAATCGGGGGGCGGACTTAACATGCTCCGATTGCGATCGGAGAGGGGTTGCGATTAGCGGCCCGCCGTTGGATCGTGGGGAGATCAACGGTGCGGAACAGGGCGGAGGCTTTACGTTATAATTTAATCGCATCGGGGCTTTTGAGTTTTACAAAGGAAATAGACCCCCGCCGATGCTCCGATTGCGATTGGCCCCGGGACTTAAGCGCTTGGTCCTGGGGATGGGTCACGTGGGGAAGTGGTTGGAAAGGGGCCAGCGGGAAAGGGGCCAGGCCTTATAATAAGGTCGGAAAGTGGGTTTTGGCCCCTTTTTATGAATTTTAAAAGGTGAAGGAGGGGAACGATAGAGAAATATAGGGGGATAATGGCCATCAAAGGGGGAAGGGTGGAAATTAAAGGGGATTTTTTGGGGGAATTTGAAGGGTAAATGGGGAAATGGAAAGGGAGAAAAATGAGGGATAAAAGAGGCTAGATGGGGGAAAAATAAAAGGGGGGATGGAAACTTTGGGCATTTCATTATCAGCAGAGGGGCTTTAAAAGGGGAATCAGCAGAGGGGAAACCATAAAAGGACGAAGGGCACAAAGAGGCTTCAAGGGGACTGTATTTTCAGGTGGAAAAGCATTCCTTGAAGACTCAACAACACATTAGCCCCCCTAATTGCTTGTCAAAAATTCATAGGGGGCTAACAGTGGCTCCACATGGGGATGGCTTCTTTTTGAAGGAGCCAAGAAACCAGAAGATGATCTCTTGGTGTAGGCCAGGTGCCTACTGCTTGAACCATCCATATCTCTCTTTGATCTGCTGCCACAAACCATGAAGACATCCAAATCAGCAGAAACATTTTCCCAACCAATCTACCTACCCAAACTAAAGTTCTAACAATCTTCCCCATGGGTGCATTTGGATTAGCAGACCCTTTGCATTTATTTGCAGAACAAAAACAAACCTATTCTAATTCTACCCTTATTGCTCCATGAGGCCAGATTAGACTGTTGGCCTCATCTTCTCTCTCTACCTACACTACTACCTGTTGAGATTAAACTGTTCAACAGGTTTCTTCACCTACATTCTAAGACGGGAAATTTAAACACAGCCAAGCCAGGATTAGACAGTCTGACTTGCTGGGCAGAAACTTGAAAGAAAAGAAACAAAACTGAGAAGGCATGGAATTCTGCAACTGTGAAACATCCTTCTTTCTTCCTTGTGACTCAGGTTTTGAACATGTTTGAGTCACTTCTTTTCTTTACTATAGCTCTGATTTTGGGCATATTAGAGCTGGATGTTCTTTACTGCTGATCCAAAATTTGAGCTTGTTAGGACCAGCTATTCTTGTTCCTTTTGGCTCAGGTTTTGAGTTTATTAGAGCCAATCTTTTGCCACGGAGGTTCATGTTTTGAGCATGTCTGAACCTCTCTTCTCATTCTGTTTTTTTTTGGAACCTTTTCTTCACTTTTTGCTGAAAATGAAAATTTGCAACGGTATATACAATGGAAATGGAACATGGAAACGGAGAATTAACAGAGATAGTGTTTAAGCATCCTGCCATTGACAGGACCCCCAAACAACTCTGTACCATCAAGTTCTTGCAAGAAAAACGCATTAGGGCCCACGGTGGCTTGAATGATGAACGGACCCTGCCACAAGCTGTCGAATTTGCCATGTTTTCCTTTATCCTCTCTTCTTGAATCCCATTTTAGGACCTTGTCCCCAACATTGAAGTTTGCTGCTTTGGTTCTTTTGTCAAACTGTCTCTTCATGTTTTCCTGCAATCTGATAGCTCTGTCATAAACCTGCTCTCTTGTTTGTTGAAGATGGATTGTTTCATTGATTCTCCTTATCATGTTGTCCTCTTCTGATTGGATTTCTTGAATAAGCTTTACTACTGGTATCCCAAGGCTAGTGGGGAAAACTGCTTCTGTCCCATAAACCAGCTGAAAGGGTGAGGTGCCAATAGACTTCTTTGTAGTGAGCCTGTCTGCCCACAAAGCATGTATCAACTTTTTATGCCAAGACCTCTTGTTCTCTTCCAGCAGCTTCTTAATGATGGTAACCAGGCTTTTGTTTGATGACTCAGCTAGGCCATTACCTTGGGGGTAATAGGCAGTTGAATGTCCAAGCGCAATTCCGTACCTGTGACAGAAATCAATCATTCTTTTGGATCCGAAAGCAGCAGCATTGTCAGTGATTATTTTCCTTGGGCAACCAAACCGAGACAGGATGAAGTCTTCTAGGAACCTAATGATGACAGAATCAGTGGCATTCCTAGTGGGTATGGCTTCAATCCACTTAGTGAAGTAATCAGTAGCAGTCAAGATCCATTTATGTTGCCCAGAGGAAGAAGGGTGAATTTCTCCAATGAAGTCTAAGCCCCATTGCATGAAAGGACCTTCTATGGTGATAGGTTGCAGAGGGAGGGGGAGGAGCTTTCTTTTGCCCTCAAAAATCTGGCATTTGTGGCAGGTGAGGATCATTTTATGGACATCACTGAAAAGTGTAGGCCAATAGTAACCGGCCCTGAGTATCTTATTTGCAGTGGTCTTCCAACTTAGGTGGCCTCCACACTCCCCAGCATGGAATTCTTGTTTGATATTTTCGGCTTCAGTTTCAGACAAACATTTCAGTAAAAGGCCGTTTGGATTTTTCCAATACAGACTCTCATTCAAAACGCAGTAATTTCTAGCTTTGAGTTTTATGAATCTGGCCTTTGTTTTGGATAGTTCCGGAGGGGCATTCAGGTGTGTGAGCACGTACAGGATATCAGTGTACCAAGGAGAGTTCTGAAACTGCTCTTCAACAGCTAGATGGGGCAATCCCTCCTGCTCATCCAGGGCATTCATCATGTTGATATCAAGGGCCTGTAGATTAGTTTCAGCCATCAATTTGGCCAGGCCTTGACCTTTGATCAGCTTAGTGGGTTTGATTTCAATGTCATATTCTAAAATCGTGGCAATCCATTTGCCCCTTTTCCCATCGGGGTCTTGGGACAAAATATCTTTGACCACTGTGTTTGGCACATAGGCAATGGTGTGTGAATGCAGAATATACACCCTAAAGTCTTTTAAGGCCTTAATCAGGGCATAGGCCTGCTTTTCCATAATGTTGTATTTTAAGGGTGCGTCTCTTAAGGCTTTACTGAAGAAGGCTATAGGCTGTTCTTTACCCTCCGAATTCTTCTGCAGCAAAACTGCAGCTATTGTGTGTGGGGAAGCAAATGAAAAGATCAGAAAATCTTTTGAAAAGTCAGGGATGATAAGGACAGGGGTTCGGGTGAGTGCCAGCTTTACTGACTCAAAAGACTTCTTGGCTTCAACAGTCCACTTGATTCCAGCATCTTTCTTTAGCATTTCAGTCATTTTCCTAAGATGCTCAGCAAGATTGGGGATAAATCTTCTAAGGAAATTGATCTTCCCAATGAAGGACTGCAGCTCCTTAATGTTTCTTGGGGGTGTAATTTGAAGTATTCCCTCAACCCTCTGGGGATCTATCCTAATACCTTTCTCAGATATGATGTGGCCTAGAAGATTACCCTCTTGCAGCCCAAAAACAGTCTTCTTAGGATTCAGGGACAGACCATACCTTCTACATTTTTCAAAAACTTTCCTCAGATGTTTTAAGTGTTCTTCTTCTGTTTTAGAAAAGACAGTCAAGTCATCCAAGTAGATAACTATAAAGTGTCCAATCTCATCTGAGAAAGAAATATCCATTGCTCTCTGGAAGGTAGCACCAGCATTCATCAATCCAAAGGGAATTTTCACATACATGAAGGTGCCCCATGGAGTGGTAAAAGCTGTTTTGAGTTGATCTTCTGGTAGTACCAGAACTTGGTTGTATCCAGAAAAACCGTCAAGCATGGAGATTCTTTTAGAGCCCACTACCTTCTGTAGGATATGCTCCATTCTCGGCAAAGGGTAGTTATCTTTCAGGGAGGCTCTATTGAGGTTTCTGAAATCTATACATAGTCTAATCTCCCCCGTCTTCTTCCTTACGGCCACTAAGTTTGACACCCAATCAGAAAACCTCACAGGGACTATAATGCCTGCACCATACATCTTTTTAATTTCCTTTTCGACTGCAGGCAATTGTTTTGGATTAATTCTACGGAGTTTTTGTCTGAAAGGTTTCTGATTTTCCTTCAGTGGTATCTTATGTTGTATAATGTTGGTGTCATAGGCCTTTAAGTCTTCGTAGCTCCATGCAAACACATCAATGAATTCCTTAAACAAGTCAATGTATCTTTTCTTCATGTCTGCAGGTATAGACTTAGCCAATTTTATCATTTTGGGTTTGTCTTCAGTACCTATGTTGCATTCTTCTACATCTGATTCTGCATGCTCTATTGTGGGCTTCTTTGCAACATCATCGAAATCAAAGAGGTCCTCTAAGGGTGCTAAGCCTCTTGGTATGTTCTTGTCTTTGGCTTGCAGCACCTCCATTTCCTCTCTATCTGCGTTCTCACGTTTTATGGTTGAATCCCCAGTTTCTTCAGAAAAGGAGTTTATTTCTATACTACAAGGTGTTTCTAGTTCATCTGGGGAATCCTTACTTGAGCAACTGTCATCAGATTTTGAGTCTGAATCAGGAACTTCAAACTCATTTTTGCCCATCAGGAAATCCTCAATCTGTTTGTCTCCTTCAAAAACCTGCCAGTATTTTTCATTGTCTGGCACTGCAGGTCTGAATTTAGTCTGTATGATGATTTGTTGGTCGACTGGGGCCCTAGGATAAGAACTAGCTAGGCAGGCTAGTCCGTTTGCAATAGTGTTTTGTCCCCTAGGAATGAACACTAATTCATACTCGACAAATGTTTGCAGTAAGTCTAGAGTGTCATTCCTGTATGCTCTTAGTCTGGGGTGTTTTGCTGAATACTCACCATTCACTTGTTTGATTACTAACTCTGAATCCCCTCTTACAGCTATCTTTCGGGCTCCTAACTTTTTCAACAGGTTTAAGCCCAAGATTAGAGCCTCATATTCTGCAATGTTATTCGTGCATTTGAAATGCAGATTGACAGCGTGGCTCTCTGCGTGGTCATTTTCGGTGTTACGCAGCCACACTCCTGCTCCAGTGCTTTGTCTAGTACAGGACCCATCAAAGTTCATTTCCCATAGCGGTTCTTTGTTTGCTTCCGCTTCACTTTCTCCCTTACAGTTGGGTTCGCCATTGGGTTGAGTTGTGAGGTCCGTGCTAGGTTGTAAACTGTCTTGTTGCTCATAGAGGCCGTGTATGTCAGGGAGGTGGTTAGCTTGCTGCCCTGGTTTTGTTTCTGTTTCTGTTTCACTTAGAGTGAGAGGACCACCACAGATCCTACAGGCTTCATTGCTGATTTCCTCTTTGTTTTGAGTGTGCTGCCCACGATTTTCCTGATCATATTCTTCTAGGGTGGCCATTATGTGGAGGTCCATAGGCTCGGTGTTCTCATTGGTATGTCTATTCTGGGACTCTGGCTCCCCTAAGGATTCATCATTACAAAAGATGAAGGAGTCAAGGTCGGTATGTACAGAGTATAAGGGTGAGTTTTCAGGTTTCTCGGGGCTGCTGACTAGGAATTTCATTTGGGACTCTCTGTATAGTCTTCTTAATTGGCCGAATATAGGGATAGTGGCATATGTGCCATCCATCTGCATGGTGCCTTGCAGCTTGGCTCCCCATGATCTAGACAATAACATGCCATACTTGGGTGGCACGTCTGCCACCACTACATCCATGACCATACATTTCGCAGGGATTTGAGTTAAGCTTACACATAAGTCCTTGATGAGGCCTAGGCATTTTACTCTACTCGAGTCGAAAGAATATAAGTCTTTGTAGGGTCTGGTGATTTCTAGGCCCAACCTTTCCATCACTACCTTAGGCATCAGGTTGTGTGAGGCTCCAGAATCATGCATTGCGTTGTGGAGGATCTTGTCATGGATGTTAAGACTGATATAAAAAGGTGGAACTACCCCTTCCTGAAACTTCCCCTCGATTTTTGGACCAAATAGGAGGGCGGGTTGATCATAATTCAAATTTACCGAGTCATTCATTTCCCCCAGATTTAAGGCTTTCAAAATTTGGCCTTTGTATACATCCTGAGTGGCCAGCTCGGATAATGGTACAGAGATTTTGATCTTTGCGATCTCACTTTCCAAACTGAAAGTGGATTGACCTTTGGGAATGTTCAAATTTGTTTTATTGGCAACTACCTTAGTAGCTGAATCAGTGTGTGTTTTCTCATTATGTACATATGTAGAAACATTTTTATCAGGAGCACTAACTGAAGTGCTAGTGCTGCTAGCTAGTTGACTTTGTTTTTCATTGTTTAGGTTGTCTTTCTGTTGGTTTTCCTCAGAACTCTCTGTTGTTGATTTATTGTTTACAGCAGTGACTTTAGAAGATTTCTCAGGCCTCTTTTTGATAGTTAATTCGGGAGTTTTGGGTTTGGAAGAGTCTTGGTTCTTTTTACTCCTGAGTTCATATTTTTCTCTGACCTGTAATATGGCATTCTCGAATCCCAACCTATAATCCTCAGATTCAAACCACTCCTCCTCCCCATAAGAGGTTGAGGGTTGGTATTCTTTTGAATCACAGTTTAGGATTGAATCCTCCGTTTCGAACATGTTTATCACATTCCCTTCAGATTCTTCTATGATTCCCTCATCCTCATCCAGAAAGTTTTGGAAAGGGGGAATGACTTGCTGATCTGACTCTTTCTGTCTGTTGGGAATGTTGTTGTTTCTTCTAAAGTTCTGATTTTGATTTTGATTTTGGTTCCTGTTCTACGTGATAGCCATCTTTTCGACCACTTGGCATAATTTATCCAGATTCTTAGACAATCTGTCAATATTAGGATCTGAAGTGGAGGCTATAGTGTCATCTTTGTATGTTACTCTCTTCTCAGCTCTCAGCTTTGCCCTCTTCTCTATTAGATTTTCTTCTATGTTTACTGCCCCTTTCTGCATGTCTTCCAGAGTGGTGTACTCTTTATCTCTAAGCTCATAGGCCATGTCAGCATCAAATCCATCAGGATATTTTGCTAGGGCCATACCTTGTGGAGGTTTCATGTGTGGAGGGAGAGCATTGTAAATGCTGTTGAATCTAGTGGTGTAATCATGGACACTCTCTCCTGTGTTCCTCTTAAGGGACATGTATTCTGCTAGGATTTGATGAGGGTTTGCCCTAGTTTCCCATTTATTAATGAAAGTCTGGTATAAAGCAGGCAGATCATTGATGCTACCAGCAGGTAGACTTTTAAACCACTTTTTAACCTCTCCCCCCAGGCTCTGTGCAAAAATTCTCATTTTGATTGTTTCATCATCAATTTCCATATAATCAAAAGAGTCCTCCATTTTATCTACATGTTGTTGTGCTGTTGTAGGCTCTTTAGCAGGGAAGTGTGGGATTTTTGACTGATAATCATTTGGTAAGGGTAACAAGGGTTGCGGTAAGACTAAAGGTGCATACCAAGTTGCCATGGTGATGTTCTGATGAGGCATAGGGTTGGCTTGAGCAGCTGGTAGTTGGATGACAGGGATGGCAGGACCAGCAGAAGTCTGCTGAGAAGATCTAGGATGAGAAAGCCCCAAGTTCTGGAGAAAGTGGAGATCAGGTGGTGTGGAAGGAGGGGTTTCGCTGTCCCTAGTGTCTAGCTGGTCTGAGACACTGAAAGACCTAGTTCTAGGTAATCTGTTTTGAAGGTCTAGGTCGAAGAAAGGGTCTGATAGAGCTGCAAGATCCTCTGGTGTCGAATTGGCTCTATGAGTGTTGCTGGAAGTAGTTGATCTCCTACTCACAGGTGTCCTTTTAAGGATTTCTCAGGATTATCAACTGTTTCAGGTGGGCTTGGATCAGGGAAAACTCTCGTATGAATGGTTCTGTGAGGTAGAGTGCTGTTTATAAGCCAGGCAGCTTAGCCCTGCTTGTTATTTCTACTGTGTGGATGATGTTGTCTTGGGAACTGGCCTCCCTGTGGGTTCTTTTATATGTTTTGGGACTAGTCTCCCAGTGGAGTCTGATTTGAAGCCAAGATAATCAGCAGGCCTACTGATCACCAGTGGAGTCTTTAACGTTTAGGAACAATGGAGTCGCCAGGTGGAGGGTTTAGGATGATTCTAGGGTACACTGTCCACCACAGTGCTCACCGTCAAAAGTGTGACTTACCGTCAACCTAGCCAGAGTTCTAAGTTTCTGAGGTTGTTTGAAATGAGAAGCACTCAGAATCCCCAGTGGAGTCGCCATTATGTTGGAGTTCCCATGTTTTGGCCAGGTTGACAGGGACCAAAAGATGAGACAACATAGAACCACTTTCAGACCTTAGGATCTAGCCCTCCTAGGTCCAGAGAGGGATCTCTCTATGATTATCAAAGGATATATGTCCTTGAAGTTCTAAATTATAGTTTTAGGCTAGTTATAGGCTCAAGGTTGTTGGTTTGATTGTTTGAGTTGGGTTGTTGAGAATCAGGAAGGAAGGTTTCATCACAAGACAAGGATGGGTAAAGAAGGAAGCTAGGCAAAGGTAGATAACTCAGGGAACATCAAGGCCATTGGGCAATGGAGTCAAGAAAGGATTTACTTATGTTCAATGTGTAAGCTTCAGTTGGGCTAGTCATCTAGAGCATTTGGATCTCAAAGACTGATTAGTGGGGTGGAACATTAAGGAATGAGGATGAGGGATGGGAACCATCTGATTTCATCTATAGATCAGGCCAGAGGTCATTTAACTCCAGGCCTGCTTGGAAGAAACCGTAGGCAACACAAAGGATCTTTGAAAAGGTTTATATGGAAGGGCAGGTTATGCAGAGGCAGCGACAGGCTTTACACCTCCCAATGTTCCTAACCTCTTTCAATTAAATCTTAACAAAAACATCCGAACACTGATTCTATCAACTTGCACATCAGAGAGTAGGCAATAATCATCCACTACACTGGTTTAGTCAATTAAAAACAATATTCAGACACACATATGAGCAGAAAACATTCAAGACTGAGAGAGCTGGGATATAAGGTACCTAACAAGGTTAAATCTTATATCATGCATTCAGATGTCAGTCAGAAGAACATGAAATGAAATGGAAATAAACACAGAGATAAGAAGAACATCACCAACTGCTGTAGATCAGGATCCAATGAAAATTGCTTATCATGTTAAACACTACACCAATCAGGTACATCACTGCCCAAAGCTTTTACATTCAGCCTGAGTACATCATATATCTCAGCCTGTCATACAACTATTAC
Source organism: Pinus albicaulis (assembly GCA_034641835.2). Taxonomy (NCBI): domain Eukaryota; kingdom Viridiplantae; phylum Streptophyta; class Pinopsida; order Pinales; family Pinaceae; genus Pinus; species Pinus albicaulis. The sequence goes on along the minus strand of JAXQQM020086745.1, from coordinate 3,477 downwards.
ACAGAAAACTTGGCTCTGGATAAAAATTCTTGCAATTCACTGATGAAGCAACAACAACCAACCCCTTTACAATGTTCTTGCTGTGCTTTTATAACAAAGGATGATCCTCAGATCGACTCAGGAGGTAGGTGCCCATTGAATGTTACATTTAAGTATAATAATGAATGCAGGGCCGAGGCCCATCCTGCTTAAGAATGCTGCATGTTTATTTCTCTCTCCTTTTATCAAGAGAACGATCTGCCTCAGATTTGATTCTGACATTTTGGGCTCGTTGTACTCCAGGTGATTTGAACTCGGGGCTAGGATAAACTACTAGGAGGGTCTGTCTCATAAGTGCCTGATTGTCTTTGAGCTGTAGTTTGACGGAAAAATCCTTCAGGGACATTCTGCATAATAAAAACAGTATGGATGCCTTGTCTAGGACGAAAAACACTTTGCTGACGGGAAACCCTGATATTACCTTTGTCTGCGCTAGGGGTCTGTGATCCCCTGTTCTTCCCTGTTGAAATGAACGAACTGGATGGAAGACTGCATGGCCCTCCATGCTTCTTTAATGCTGCCGGACTGTCTGAAATGAGCTTCAGTCAGTGAATTTAATTATCTCAGGGCTCGAGGGAGTATGGAGATTTCCGTAGGAGGTGGCCTGTCTGGAAGAAAAGTACTTCTGCTAATATTTAAACACAGATAAGACTCTTTGCGTGCTTAAGTCTTCAAACTGTGCTTGAATCCTCTGACTGTAGGATTAAAACATTAATCTTTAATTACAGGCACGAATCCTTCTCAAATCACCTTATAACGTGGGCAAGCGGCAGTACGAAGGAGCCTCTCCGGGTCATCGTGCGCACGATCAGGAGAACTATAAAACCGGGCGGCGGTGGGCCCGAGGAGAAATGGTGGCGGAACGGTGGGTAACGGCGGAGAGGAGCGAGAGAAACAAACACATAGTGTAAAAAACCCCACCGTTCGGCGTTTGGGCGATTTGCGGAAGCATCAAAAACCAATAAACGGATGAATGGAGTGGGACCGGCGGAGGGCGAGGGCGGAGAAACGCGGACCGTCAGATCTTGGAGGAACGGACGGCCACGATGCAATCGCACCATCGCGATCGGAGCGCACAACACAAAAGTTCCGATTGCGATTGAACTTGGAGATGCGATTGAACCAGGACCGTTGATCGCGGGGAGGAATGGACGGTGGAGATTTAATCGGAGGGGGAGAGCAGGCGGGGAGCGACGAGATCTGGGCCATTGGATCTGGATGGATCAACGGCGGAGATCAAATCGGAAGGCAAAACAAAAGAGATGCGATCGCGATCGGGCGGGGGTGCGATGAGCGGAGGGGCGTGGTCTGGCGGTGAGATCGCGGTCGAGGAAGACCATCGGAGGGCGGCTTGGGTCGACGGCCGCCGTTGGATGCGGGAAGATCGACGGTGCGAGTGCAACGGAGGGCACCGAAAAGTTGCCGATCGGCGATCGGGAAGTTGCGACAAGCCGTCGGATCGAGAAGGAGATGGACGGAGGCTGCCGATCGTACGGAGGGTCCCAATCAGGCGCGCTAAGAGTGTTGCGATTGCGGGACCCAGCGGAGGCGGGTGCGATTGGCGCCCGGCCGTCCGGATCGCGGAACAAACGAACGGCCGGGTCCGATCGGAAGGGCCTCAATCGGGCGGACCCGCGTACTCGTTGCCGATCGGAAGGGTTGCGATTGGCGGCCCGCCGTTGAATCGTGGGGAGATCAACGGTGCGAAACGAGCGGAAGGCTTTACGTTGTAATTTTAATCGCATTCGGACTTTTGAGTTTTACAAAGCTGAACTTGTGGATGCTCCGATTGCGATTGGCCCCGGGACTTAAGCGCTTGGTCCTGGGGATGGGTCACGTGGGGAAGTGGTTGGAAAGGGACCAGCGGGAAAGGGGCCAGGCCTTATAATAAGGTCGGAAAGTGGGTTTTGGCCCCTTTTAATGGATTTTAAAAGGTGAAGGAGGGGAACGATAGAGGAATAGAGGGGGATAATGGCCATCAAAGGGGGAAGGGTGGAAATTAAAGGGGATTTTTGGGGGAATTTGAAGGGTAAATGGGGAAATAGAAAGGGAGAAAAATGAGGGATAAAAAGAGGCTAGATGGGGGAAAAATAAAGGGGGGATGGAATCTTTGGGCATTTCTTTATCAGCAGAGGGGCTTTAAAAGGGGAATCGGCAGAGGGGAAACCATCAAAGGATGAAGGGCACAAAGAGGCTTCAAGGGGATTGTATTTTCAGGGGAAAAGCATTCCTTGAAGACTCAACAACACATTAGCCCCCTAATTGCTTGTCAAAAATTCATAGGGCTATTTACTTGTATGTATGGGCGTACACTATGGATGTGATGATGATGTTCATGTTTTCCGCACATTGAAAGAACATTTGATTAACTAATTTAACAAGTGTTGCTAAAGGCGTAGTCTACATACTTGAGTATTACGAAAAGGAGAAGTACGGTAGTGCCTTACCCCGTCTATAGCACGATTGAAAGGTCACCGAAGGTCTAGGGGCGTGACAGGTTTCCTCGCCCCGCCGTGACGACAGTCGCCCAACTGTGTGAAATGTAAGGTTTCCATGTCCCTGCTCAATGGACACCGTCCAATTATACGCCCGCCGCGATGGAAACCACCCCTGTAAGGCCCACGAGCCGAGGATGACGACGGAAGGCTTTGGAAGCGTTCTGTGGACATGCGACGAATGACGAAAACCACGACGGAAGGTTAGACGGGCGCGCCGACGGACGAAAACATCATTCGGCTACTATGCAACATTATCATGGTGACCGTGTGACGTGCATAAACGCGTCCAAAAATGGTCGTGTGTTGGCTTGGAGGTTTTATAGGCCGGACGTGGTGGCAAGCCGACGTTAAGGAGTAAATGCCACGTCGTAACCAAGGCTTTATGGGCGTTTACTGGGTCGGCCTTATATGGGTCAAGCCCCACCCATGGAAGCAATGTGTGGGCAAAGGCACATACGAAAGGAGGACATGCGATGGACGATAAAGGAAAGAAAGAAGGACATCAACATCTTGCTGATTCCACCATTGGCAAGCTAATGCTCGAGCCAGAGCGAAGGTCGAGGGTGGAGGGCGAAGCCGCAGCAGGGAAACGGAGTCTGGGTCGAGTCGGGTAAAAACCCGTTCGGCGTTCACCCGCAGGTCGAGTCGGGTTCCTTCCGCAGGGCGCGTGCGGTGCAGTGTTTAGTGCATGGTCGGGTCGGGTTCCTTCGTAGGACGCATAGAGGGGGGGGGCTTGATGTTGGGTGCGCGCGATCGGGTGGCTCGGGTTCGTGCGAGCGCACGCCGTTCAGGATGTGCGGAACGATGTTTGAAGGCATAGGTTCGTTCGACGAGTTGGAGGTCGGGTCGAACGCGTTCAGACCGTGACCCCGGTGACCCACATGCAGAAACACGTTCAGGATGCCGAGGGCGTCTGTGACCCGAGTGACCCACTCGAACC